>RYFJ01001118.1:0-77122 GCA_003991445.1 Oryza meyeriana var. granulata | reverse complement strand
AATAGCTGTAAATGGTTGCAACTAATCCAACCAATACACTTGAATGCTATGTTTCTGCTGTGCCACATAACTATCCATATCTGCTCCTAGTACTTCTGCTGCCATTTGTCTCCTTCTTGTGCTTGAAGTTCTTGAACTGACATACAGAAAGGAAAAAAAAGGTTAATATACAAACAAAAATACTCCAACTACTCCAACAATTCACAAGGCACAAGTCCATATTATCCTACCTGAATATACTTTCTTTGTGCGATCCAACAAATTACTAACATGGCAAGCTATATCTTCTACTGCTACATGCATTACCTGTTGTGTCTTGGCACTGCATCAATTCAGGTTGCAGTGGAGTACTCATTAATCAAGTCACAAGTACAAATTCATGTTGATATATACTCCTTGTTCTAGCTTTTTTGCAATTCAATCTAACTGCCTTGTCTCATTGTTGCCCTTGTAGGTGTTGAACAACCACAGAGGAGGTCAAGAAAATGGTTAGATTATGATCAGAGATATGCCGCTTACACTGCTTTGCATGCACAAAGTATGCAGAGATTAAAGAAGAGTTCAACAAACAGGTTGTTGAATTTCTCAATGTAGATATTCGAGTTATTCAAAGGATTTGGAAGCGTGCAAAGAGAACAGATGCACTTGCTAAGAGGTTATGTTTCTAAACAAAAAAGGACTGTCATGTGGTGCGAAGAGAAAATGGAAATTACTCTCTCCGAATACCACAATGTCCACCAATAGAAATCCACTTTAAGGTCACTTGAAACTCTTTGGATGTTAGCATTGCGGCAGTGCATAGGAAATTCAAACTAGGCCAGATAAAACGTCACTCTAATACATTGAAGCCATATTTGAGAGAGGAGAACAGGAGAGAGAGAGAGAGAAAGATTAAAATTTTGCATTTCAATGTTAGATCAGAGAACTATAGGGGATGCTGAACCTAGATTCATTGACATGCAGAATGTAGTCCATATTGATGAAAAATGGTTTGGCATGACCAAAAAGAAAAAGGCGTACTATTTGTACCTAGAAGAAGAACCACCAATCTGCACTGTTCAAAACAAGAATAGATTGCGTAGTATGTGGTAAAAAGACGGTGAGTTTAAAGTTTATTAATTTCAATGACTTTCATTTATTGATTTGCACTTTAATGATATCATTTCCAAATTGATTTCAGTTTCCCGCAGCTAGAAAAAGTCAAAATAGACCTAGAGGGACTTTAGAGACCAAATCTATCATAGTGAACAGAGAGGTCATGAGACAGTATTGATTATTGAAAAAGTAGTTCAGCAATCCAAGATTTGTGGCCGCAAGAGGATGTTGGTAGGATTATTTATATCCAGCAAGATAATGCTAGAACTCATGTTCTTCCAAATGACTAAGCATTCCTTCAAGCTGTGGGCAAACAATGGACTATGACATTCGGCTGAAGCAACAACCATCTAACTCGCCAGATATGAACATGCTAGATTTAGGATTCTTTAGCTCCATACAGTCCTTGACTGATTGCACAAGTTCTAAAACAATTGAAGATCTAATTTATGCTGTCAAAGAAGAGTTCAATGGCTATGAAGTTTCAAAGATAAATAGAGTATTCTAACTCTACAAATGTCACACTCCGAGTTTTTTCCCCTTAAGTATAGCCACACAAAATATACCTAAGAAATGTTTCAAGAAAAATAAGTTTATTTTGGCCAGATAAAATAAATTTAAAGGGGGAATACAAAATAATAAATTATCATGCTGGGAATATTTTTTCTTATATTCCTCTTGCCAAAATAACATTAACATGATTTTATTGAATTTTTAGAGAACACTGAAAGTATTTTTAATAAATCAAAAACTCTTATCAGATTAAAAGAGCCTGAAATCCCTTTTTCTTTTCTTTCTTTCCTTTTCCTTTTTCTTTCTGTCCCTTCCGCTGGGCCGCCGGCCTAGTATGTGTCGCCTGCTGTTGCGTGCTTGCACACGCACATCACTCACCTCACCGTCAGCCCGGGCCGCAACCTGTCGGTCACTCTCCTGTGCCGCTCCCCTCACCCTCTCGCTGACACATGGGCGGGGTCCCGCATGTCAGCATCGTCCCCAACCTTAGGCGACCGGCCGGAGGGGATCGAGCTGCCCCGTTCCGTTCAATTATGCCGTTCCCGCTCCACGCACTCGGCCCTTGAGTTCAAACTCCGTGGACCGAGGTCCCCGCCCGTTTCCCCCACCTTCTCCGCCCCTCTCGTCATGACCACGGTTTGAATCGCGCCCACTAGCCATCGTGACTCCGCCGCTCAATCCTGTGAAAGTCGGCCACGAACTCCCCCAACCGAGTTATATATAGACCCTCTCCGTGCTCCGCTCTCATTTTCCCCTCAGTTGCATACACCTGCCGAGTACCCAAACTTCCTCCGCACCGAGCTCCCGAATCGCCGCCGCCTCCGCCGACTCCAGTTTGCCACCTCGACGCCACTACAGCCATCGGGACTACCGCGCGCGTGCTCGGTAGCTTCGCCTCACCCGACTGCATCCTGTTCCGCACTCGGCCGCCTCGGATTCCCGCTGGAACTCCATTCTCTCCGTATATTCCCTTTAAGCCTCTCCGCCGGCAGTCGGCCGCGGTTTTCCGTCGACCCACTCGGTCTTTTTCTCTCCTAACTCGTTCAACACTTTCGCTAGGACCTCCCGCACCTCGTTTCCGTCTCCATCGTTGCTCTGTGCCGCCAGAATCCAGTCGGCGTCGCCATCCCGAACCTCGGCCGCCGCCAACTCCCTCTGTTCGCCGTTGTTCGCCGCACTCCCAGTAGCACGAGCCTCGGTGAGCACTCGCCGCACTCCTCACCCCCTCTGCCGCTCGCCGCTGCTCTCCGCCCCACCGGATGGTCGCCGGTGGTGACCATCAGGCCGCGTGCGCCGTCGCCGCGCTGCGAGCGCCGACGGGTTCTTGTTCAACCGACTAGGTTTGAGTCGTCTATCTGTCTCGGTTGATCGGGGCCGCTCGTGTATCTATGTCAGCGGTCGCCGCACGTGCGTGGACTGCGTCCACCGTGCGCTGTCCTCTTTTGCGCCACTGACTCGTGGGTCCCGCCTGTCAGCACCGGCTCCCGTGGTCCTGACGCTTAATTCCTTTAATTGCGTATAAATCAGTTAATAATTGATTTTGTATAGGAAATCACAGTGAAACTTCTAAAATTCATAACTAATTCATTCGAGCTCCGATTAATTCCATTCAAATTTCATTAAATCCAAAAAAATGCCAAGAATTCATTAAAAATACTTTTAGCTATTGTTCGACTGCCCACATGTATTTTTTTAATTGTTTGTGCGTTGTTTGCTTTAGATTTCGATGCCGTCGAACCTCCCGTTTACTACGAGGTCGTAGCCCAGTACAAATCGAGCCAGAGCAAGGCAAGTCACACTGTAATCTTGATTATTTTGTACCTCCTTTTACTAAAATGTTTTGTTTATTCAAATAAACATGCATGTTTTTATTATTACATGTGGTATGGATTATGACCCCTTATATTGATAAGTTTATGCCTTAGTGTTGAACCTTGTTCCTTGTCACCTGGTAACACATGAATTAGAATATTATTCATAGGGGTGCTTAGCCATGCTTAGAAAACTATTAGTTCACTTGGGAACATTCACTTTCATTTACATTCATGATTTGACTCTATGTCGGGAAATGTAACCTGGGATATATTATTATTAAACTACTAAAATTTGACCCAAATGGTGGGCCGTGGGTGCATGGTTTTGCTAGTCGTACCCATAGCAATTTAAGGACAGTTTTTCATGGGAATTCCTTGGGCAAATACTCGTACTTTCCACAAGCCAGCATGGGCAACGACTGGGCTTGTAGTCTCTTCTCCCTCTTCTAGGCACCGATGGTGAGGATGGGCATGATGGAGTGGGTCGGCCTGGATAGGTTGATCGGCTTCCGGATCCATTGTGATGCAAGGAGGTAGCCTGCCAATATGGGGTATCCTTTGTGGTCGCAACCTCAGCATGGTGTGGATGGTTTGGGAGAGGTTACATGAACGTCCTAGTCACAGCCTCTCACGGGTGTTGTGTGATACCACCGGACACGGGAACTGTATGGGATGTTTGTGGGTACAGTTGTACACCTCTGATCAGAGTAAATCTATTCGAATAGTCGTGCCCGCGGATATGGGCGATTGGTCAAGACTCACCGTGATTAGTCTCACCTTACTAATAATAACTTGACTAATGGAACTGGAGAGGTTCAGATGGTTTGTTGGGCCTGGTTAATATGTGTAACGTTAATCAGTGAGGATTAATATTGTTTTAATTAATCAATCTTTTTACTATTTGCGAACTACTACTGTTTGCAACCGCTTTTACCGCAAATAAACCTCTAGCCTACCTTTGTCTCCTGTGCAAGGTGCATATTTGCGGGTGTGGTTTGTTGAGTACTATGGGCGGTATTCAGTCTTGCTCCATTTTCCCTCTCTCAGAGGTGGAGTACGCGTCCGATGAGGATCAGCATGAGGACTAGGCTGGCTCCGCCGTCAAGATGCCTGTGAATGGAAGCTCCGCTGACAAGCTGTATATACGCTTTGTTTATCTTTACGCTATATTTTGATAATAAGACTATTTTATTCTGTTTGTAAGATGTACTCTTTATGGCAACTTATTTTATGTACCCTTACTTTCCTGGACAGGGATATTAATACCACATGAACGTTCAGAATTTCGGTGGTGAAAAAATTCCGGACGTGACAACAAATGTGCATGATAGAAGTGATGAAAGCAAGAGGAGGAAATGGGTACAAAATCCCACATATGAATAAGTAGGGCCTAGAAAGAGAAGGAAGGCTACCTTATATATTGTCATGTGATGGTAGTCTCTATAAGAGTGTGCTGGCCCATCTTGAACAAGCTGGTTGAAAGTGGTTAGTTGTAATAGTTGTGGTTCTCATAGTGTCTTAGCTTAGGATACTATTGGAAGGGAGTACAGAAAAGTTACAAATACTGATGTAAAGGAGCAAAGTACAGAAAAATTCAAATACTGATGTAAGGGTGTAAACTATAGAAAAAGTACACATACTGTATAGGGGAGTGGAGTACTTCTATTTTTTTTTATGGGTTTTTCATATAAAGCATATGTTTTAAGTTTGTTTGGCGAAAACAAAGTTTGGATTGCACTTTGGTAGCTATTCGTTGTTTTTTATTGAGTATCTGATTTTTATGTTTCTGAAATGGAATGAATGCTTGGATGATGGACCATGGTCTCATGCTTGATGTTCAGTGGGAGGATTGTAAATTGGACTCAAGTGTTTCTTTACATACATGAATGCAAGTAATAACTGAGTATATGAATCCCAGGGAAGGGATAAAATAAGGCTACTTAAATTGCAGGAATTGTTGGTTGGGTAACCTAATTTAATTTATGTGACAAGTTGATTAGTGTTTGCATTCTGAACAACTACTCCAAATTTGTGAGGAGTAGCTCACTTCTAATCATACTGAAACAAACACTGTTTTTACTCTCTTGTAGTATTACATAATCCATGTAAAAGGAAACACTGTTGATTTGCCTCCCTTGCATTGATCCAGATAGTAAAAGTTAAGGGGGGGTGGGGAACCCAGCCCCCCAAAGTTTTTTTCTACCTCCTACTTGCAATATATTTTAAAACTGTGTTGGAACAAAAGGTGAAAGCTTTGAGGTCTGAAAATCTAAAACTACACTGATCAAACATTGTGATAGTGGGGCTAAAGAAATATTACCTCCACTGACGCTGGTGATGTGGAGCAAGAAGCAAGTGGAGATGTGAAGAAATTTGACCTTCGCCATGTCACACCCCAAACTGACCTTCCAAGAAGGACAAATCTAAGTCATAAAATAAACCTGCATATCTGTACCAATCCCAAGAATATAGTGCTGTCACAATAGCGATGGAACCATCATGGCACAACTTATCTTTATTAATAGGCCTAGTCTTACATCTAGGTTAGAACTGCGGACACATCCTGAGTTCACAACAATACATTAGTAAAAGAGTGGAAGCAGGAACTAGCCACAAGCGTGACTCGGGAACTGTCACAACCCGATATTAGCCACACAAAAACTTTACCTGAGAGAAAATACCTATAAATGAATTTTAAAATGGCAGCAGAAAAAAAATAATTAAAGGTGTAAAAATACAAGATAATAAATTAATCGTGGCTGGAATTTTTTCTTGTATTCTCTGCGCCAAAATACATTAACGATTTTTAGTGAATTTTCAGGAGCACATGAACTATTTTTAATAAATCGAAAACGCTTATCGGAATTTAAATCGTCCTGGAAAATCTTTTTCCATTTTCCTTTCTCTTTTTCTTCTATTGGGCCGGCGGCCGCTCCTGTGCCGCCTCCCTCCCCCGTGCGCCCGCAGGCCGGTTCCCCTCCCCCCCGGCCTCTCTCCCTCTCCCGCGCCCCGCCCCCTCGCCTGCGCCCGCGCCCGCGCCCACGCTCCTCCTGCTGACAGCCAGGCCAGGCTTGTCAGCATCGTCTCTCCTCCTCCGTCTGAATCGGGCGGAGGGGAAAATCCCCGAAGCGTCGATCCGTCCGTCGTCCCACCTCTCCTCCGCCGCTCGCATTTGTTCAAACGGCGCGACCCGAGTTTGCCACCTCCCTGATTCCCGGCTCCACGTCCCCTCACTCCACAAAATCGCGCACGATCTCCACGCCGCCTCTCTCTCATCCATGCACGATTGAGCCGTTCGGCCTCGATCTTGTCCCCGGCCGACTGCATAAAAGCCCCTCCGCCCTCTCCTCCATTTTTCCCCAACACGCCGAGTTTCCCTGTGCTCTAGAACCCCCCACCACCGACGCGAGCGTCCCCGTTTTCGCCGAACTCCGGCACTACTCACCGCCATTCCGGACGCACCAGGCCATACACCACCGCCTCACCTCCGCCATGCCACCCACACCTCGCCGCCACTCCGTGGAAGCCAAATCCCGCTGGACCGCCCAGTCTAACTCGCGCACGGTGAGTTATCGCCCTCCGTCTCCTTTCCGGCCAGTGATTCCGCCGCGCCGCGTCTCCATTCTTCCCCTAACACCTCTTCCGTCCTCCTTCATCCTCCAGATGCCTCGGCAACCGCTCTCGCCCGTTCCCGCCGTCGAGCTTCATCGCCGACGTTGTCCCGAGGCCGCCGCCGCTCTTTTCCGTCGCCACCGTCATCTTCGCGCCATCGCGAGCCACCGGTGAGAACCCCCTCCGTTTTCCCGTTCCTTTCCGCCCCTCCGTGTGGTCGCCGCCGGCGATCATCGGGTTGCATGCGCGCGCCGCCTCCCGCTTGGCGACAGCTGCTTCGGCTGCCGCTCCCCGGGCCGTCCGACCTGCGGGTGGCAGATTGGGCTGCCCCTGGCTCGCCCGTGTGGTTGCGCCACGTGGCGCCACGTGTGCGCCCGCTCTCGGCCGCGGTGGACTTGGTTCCACGTGCGCCCGCCTTGTGCGCGCTGGCCAGTCGGGGCCCACCTGGTTGGCGCCGCCTCTCCCCCCTCGTGACGTTCTTTAATTCGGTTTAATGCGCAATAAATCGCCTGTTAATTACACTAAAAATAGCAGTAAAACTTCAATAAATCATAACTAATTCATACGAACTTCCGTTAAAGTCCATTCAAATTTTATTAAATCCAGAAAAATGCCAAGAATCCATTAAAAAATACTTTGAGCCATGTTTGATTGCCCCATGATTACTGTGTTTAATTGTTTATGCATTGTTTTGTTGTAGAAAATCTGACGCCGGTTAATTCTCCCGCGTATTTCGAGATTCGTTGTAGCAGAGTACCTTGAGCTGGAGCAAGGCAAGTTCGCACGTTACTTTGATCACTTTGTACCTATTTTTCACTAAATTGCTTTGTTTACTCAAATAAACTGCATTATTTAATATCTTCATTGGGTGATATACCTATTGCAATGTTAGACTTGCATAGTTTTGAAACCTGAACCCTTGTCACCTGGGTAATAATGTGATTAGATTACAGTTCTTAGGATCATGCTTAGCCATGCTTAGCAACCTAGCTCACATGGAATTAAATATTATTTCTTTATATGATCGACTCTATGTCGCAAAAGTGAAACTTTGGATAGGCGGATGTTAAATTATTAAAATTTGACCTAAATGGTGGGCTGTGGGGTGTATGGTTTTGCTTGTCACCACCATGGCAATTAAGAACCGAGTTTGCAGGAACCACTTGGCAACTTCCTGTACTTTCCACAAGCCAGCAGTGCGCAACGGCTGGCTTAAAGCGTTTCTTCTACCCCTCGCCCCCCCCCCCCCTAGGCACCGAATAAAGAGGTGTGGCGGTATGATTGGGTTGGCCCGGGTAGGTTGATCGCGCCGGATTCACCGTGGCACAAGAGGGTAGCCTGGCCAATATGGCGTGCCCTTCGGCAGGTGCAACCTCAGCGTGTGTGGATGGTTAGGACCGTTTCATGAACGGCCTGTCACAGCCTCGTACGGGACATCGTGGTGATGTATTGGCACACGGAACGTGTGTGGGGGCTGTGTCTTGTGGATACATTGTAACACCTATTGATCAGAGTAAAACTATTCGAATAGCCGCGGCCTGCGGTTATGGCACTTGGCCCAAGACTCACCGGTGATTAATCTCACCCTAGATAATTAATCCTGTTTATCAAACTGGTGTTGTGAAGGTGGTTTGAGTCCGGTCGATTGGTTGAGTTACCGGGTGTGACCGGTTAGCGTGGTGTAACACTAGTCGGTGTGAGACTGGTGAGTGTGTTGTAACTCTCCATCATGACGCCTGGTGGTCGTAGGTGTACTTCATCAGCGCGCCTGGTCAACGTGGTGTAGCGTTGATTGGGAAAAAAAGCGGTCCAGCGTGGTGTAGCGTTGTCCAGTTGGTGACGTTACCTGTGTGTGTAGCGTTAATCAGTGGAGTCGGTAACGTGGTGTAACGGTACCCAGAGGGTCTGTGAACGTGGTTGTAGCATTCATCGGTGGAGACTGGTTGACGTTCTGGTGTAGTGTCAATCAAGTTGGGAATGGTTGGGTCTGGTTTAACGTGGTGTAACGTTAATCAGTGGAGAATTAATATGGTTAAATTAGTTAACTTTTTACTATTTGCGAACTACTACTGTTTGGCAATTGCTTTTATGCAAAACAAACCCAATCCCATCTTGTGTACCCTGTGCATATGCATAATTGTGGGTGTGATTTGGTTGAGTACTGTGGGTGGTACTCAGCCTGCTCCAATTTTCCCCAGTGTTAGGAAGAAATGCGTCAGATGAAGATTATCCTGAGGAATAGGCTGGCTCCGCCGTCAAGGTGCTGTAGGGATGGAAGCGGCTGCTTGGCAAGATGTTTATAGACTCCGTTTTACCTTTTTTCGTTGCATTTATGTAATATACCTTTTACTCTGTTTGTAAGACACTCTGTATGGCAACTTGGTTTGTGTACCCTGGCTTTCCTGGGTAGGGATTTATTACACATTAATGTTCAGAATGTCGGTGCGAATTTCTGGGCGTTACAATGGAGTACTGTGTCTCATTGGCCTCCCGGAGTATTAGGTCTTTGAGTTCTTTGTTTTCTGGAACGCACAAACGTTCCCCCATCCATACTGTTCCGTTCTCGTCTTCAGTAAAACCCTGAGCTTTTCCAACTCTCATGTTCTTCTTAAGTTCTTGGATTTCTGAATCCTTTGCTTGTGCCTCTCGAACTTGATCAAAAAGCGTGGGTTGAGCCTCTAGGGCTGCCACGAATCCATGTTCGACAATGCCCAGGTTCAAGCGTTCGAACTCTTGCTGCATTTCCTTGCACAATACCTCTGCTCGAGTGGTGTTGCAGTAACTTTTCCTGCTCAAGGCGTCTGCCACGACATTGGCTTTCCCTGGATGGTAATGTATCCTCATATCATAATCCTTAATCAACTCCAGCCACCTTCTTTGGCGGAGGTTCAGATCAGGCTGGGTGAAGATGTACTTCAAGCTCTTGTGGTCCGTATAAATCTCACTGCGGTTACCAATGAGGTAATGCCGCCAAATTTTTAGAGCATGGACCACGGCGGCCAATTCCAGATCGTGTGTTGGGTAATTGCTCTCATGGGGACGTAACTGGCGCGATGCATAGGCTACAACCTTGCCTTCTTGCATCAATACGCACCCTAACCCTTGGCGGGATGCATCACATTATACTTAGAAATCTTTCTTAGGATCTGGTAAGATCAGAACTGGTGCTGAAACTAACTTCTTCTTGAGTTCTTCAAAGCTGTGATTGCACACAGAGGTCCAAACAAACTTAACATCCTTCTTCAGTAGCTGAGCCATAGGTCTGGCAATCTTCGAGAAGTTCTCGATGAACCGGGGTATACCCCGCAAGTCTAAGAAAACTCCGCACTTGTGTCACTGTCTTAGGCGGTTTCCAATTGGTGACAGATTCCATGTTCATTGGATCCACGGCAACTCCTTGAGCGGTGATGATGTGTCCGAGGAACTGCACTTCTCTAACAGAGTCGCACTTGTTGAACTTGGCGTACAACTGGTGCTCTCTCAACTTCTCAAGAACCAAACGAAGGTGTTGCTCATGCTCTTTCGTTGACTTCGAGTAGATCAAGATGTCGTCAATGAACACTAGCACAAACTTGTCCAGGAACTCCATGAATACCTTGTTCATCAGATTCATGAAAAAGGCAGATGCATTTGTCAGTCCAAAGGACATAACAGTGCACTCATACAACCCATACCGCGTGGTGAAGGCTGTCTTTGGTATATCCTCTTCTCGAATTCTGAGTTGGTGATAGCCTGATCGCAGGTCTATCTTGGAGAAAACGGTGGCACCCTCCAATTGGTCGAAGAGATCATCAATCCTTGGCAGAAGGTACTTGTTCTTGATGGTGACATCGTTCAGTGCGCGATAGTCCATGCACATCCGTTTTGTCTTGTCCTTCTTTTCCACAAAAATGACTAGCGCTCCCCAAGGTGATGTGCTTGGTCGGATGTAGCCTTTCTATAACAGATCGTCGACCTGCTTCTTGACTTCTGCCATCTCGTTCGGTGCCATTCTGTAAGGCCTCTTGTATATTGGCGTTGTCCCAGGTGCCAGATCAATCCTGAATTCAATTTCCCTTTCTGGTGGCATCCCTGGTAGGTCTTCCGGAAACACATCCTGGTATTCCTTCACTATTGGAATGTCCTCTATTCTCCTTTTTGGCTTCGTCCCACCTTCCGACAGTTGCTCTGCTGTGACTTGATTCAAGCTTGTTTCTTGATGCAGCGGTACAGGTGACTTGAAAGTAACCACCTTTCCTTCCGGACTGGTCATTGTTATAGTGCGGTCCGCACAATTGATCACCTCTTTGTGTCGGGTCAACTAATCCATTCCTAGGATGACATCTATGTCTTTGGATTCCAAGGGGATGAGATTGGCTAGAAAAGATGATCCTTGGATTTCAAGGCTCACTGAAGGGCTATAGTGAGCGGTTACCATACGGTTCCCAGCTGTATGAACCCTCATGGGGATTTTAAGTTCCACTACTTTTATCCCGTATGTCCCCACAAATTTCTTGGATATGAAAGAGTGTGTTGCACCAGAATCAAAAGGTACGGTAGCAGGTATTGAGTTCACAAGAAACGTACCCAATACCACTTCCGGTGCGGCCTGCGCCTCTTCCGCGGAGACATGGTTGACACGCCCCTTTACCACCTGTTGATTGGCGTTGGGGTGCTGGGGAGCTGCAGGTCTGGATCCCATTCACCTCGGCTTCAGACACTTGTCGGCGAAGTGGCCTGGTTCGTTGCAGTTGTAGCAGACGTAGCTCTTGCCCCCGTTATCCTTCCGTGGCTGACCCTGTTGTGCTGGCGCCATTGGTGGGCGCGGAGCGGACTGACGGTTGTACTGCCCGCTGTTGCTGCTGCTTCCAAAGTGCCCCGGGTGGAACGGGCGTTGTTGACGGACGATCATGGTGGTTGGTCCACCATGCGGGCCCATCATCATTCGTGGTCGCTGAAGCTGTCCTTGGTGAGTCCGAACTGTGCTACCTTCCTCTTGCGATTCACCTGTTATGCTGGCTTTCCTGGTGGATAGCTTATCCACCAAGCTTCTCGAAGTTTGGGTAGTCGCTTGAGAGGAGCTGATTGGTCAGCTCGTCGTTCAATCCATCCAAGAACCTCTCCTGTCTTTCCGCATCGGTGCGGACCTCTTTTGGTGCGTAGCGCGCTAAGCGGTTGAACTCGTGGAGGTATTCTGTAACCGTCCTATTCCCTTAGACCAAGTCCTTGAACTCCCTTTTCTTCTATGCCACAATTCCCGCCGGAATCTCGACTTCCGAAAATTGTAGCAAATTCAGCCCAAGTGATCCTCCGTGGTAGCCGGTGTGGGTCACCAGGAAGTTGTCCCACCAAGCCGATGCGGGACCTTGAGTTGGTGAGTAGCAAAAGCGACCTTCTCTCTGGTCGGTACTAGAGGAGGTTGAGCTTCTTCTCGATTGGCAACAACCAGTCGTTGGCATAAATGGGGTTGGGGGAGCTGGAGAAAGTTGGCGGCCTGACCCTCAAGAACTCAGGTAGTTTGGACTGAGGGGCAAGGGCCAGATTGGGTGGCTGCTGGCGTTGCTGTTGCAGGTTGTTCTGCTGCATCTGTTGCATCATCATGGCCAACATCTGATTTTGGTTGGCAATAACCTGTGCCAACGTCGGGTTCTCCGGTAGCGGTGTGGCATGTTGGGTACTCCCTGATCCTGAGTGCTCCTTCTCGCTGGTTAGGTGGCGCTAGCGTCACTGGCAGCATGGCTCCACTCCTTGTGTTCACCATCTGAAGGGGAGAGTAGAGAAAGGGAAGGAGGAAAACAGGTGGCTCAGAAACAGGAGTGATGATTAAGTGGCTGAATTAAATTCACTGATCTTTTTGGTTTGAAACATGAGAAAAACAGTTCAACTCCTAATTACGGCGAACATACCACAACAGACGGTATGCACCACTAACCCCAAACAAAAACAAACATTCCTAACATTACAACTAAACAGGAAATCAAACTAAGAAAAACGACAAACTAAGGGTGGCGTGTCTCTACTGCTCGAGCGGCTCCTATGATCATCAGAGTTGTACTCTGGCTCTTGCTCGTCGCCCACTTCGTCGTCGGTGCGGCTCCTGGATCCTCCCACGTAGTCCACACTTCCATGGGCCGAAGAACTGGTCCTCGCTGCGGGTCACGGGACCCACTGAAGGAGCTGCTGTCGTCGGTGAAAGTGAAGCCCCCGTGTGTGGGTGCCATGGGCCCCGGGTACCTCATGACAAGCATATGGGCCACTCGGATAGAGGATGGGCCTAGCCTTGTAATTAGAGATATAGCTAGATTCGGCAGACTTCGCCTTGTATAGAAAGGAATATACAGTCCTAGTCGGGTGCGTTATATCTCTTAAGGGGAGATTCCTAGTCGTAATCCGATGGGACTCCTACCTTGTTAACCCTGTCCCCCAGTATATTAAGGGGGAGCAGGGCGCCCCATGAGGGCAGGTGCACACAAGTTCATCAGAACCACCACCGTATATCCTCAAAAGAATACATACAAACTGGATGTAGGGTATTACCTCACATTTGAGGGCCTGAACCAGTATAAAAATCCCTCTGTGTTCCTTTGCAATCCACCGAGTTTCCATCTTGACCGACTAGCCCCATATATTTATTGGCCGATGTAAAACATCGACAGTTGGCGCGCCAAGGTAGGCTTCGGCGTGATCTACATCTACAAGCTGCGATGGATCCAAGGCAACCGGAGTGGACGGCGGCAAACTCTCCCCCGGAGATACAGATTGCAATCTCTCACGACATGCTGCGGCGATCTCCAATACGCCCGATTCCAGGGACAACTCTTTCTTTCGGTGGTTCGACTCGGACTCGGCTTTGAGCCGGCCGAGATCGGGCCAAAAAAGGAAGAGATCGTCAATTTCCCGTTCGGACTCGGCGACGCCGCGGATATCTACAATCTACATCCAACACGGCAAACCCCGATCCTCTGGAGTTCGACTCGGATACGGCCCAGAGCTGCTCGAGATCGGATCTAGGGAGGTCGGATTATAATCACCCCATTCAACTATTCCGACTACGACTCTCAGTCGCGGACTATGACTCCCAGTCGGATTCCGACTCTAAGTCGGACAACAGTTGGCAAGCTTCTCCCCGCCACGAGAATCTTCATGGCATCCAAAAGGCTCTACTCCTAACTCAGGAATCACGCCGGCTACACGAACAAACAAGAGGAGGAGGCCTGCCCCGACTGCGAGAACAACAGGAGGAAGAAGCAAGACGCCTGCACGCCCACAACGACGGCCTACGCAGGCTGGGCGAACCGCTCAGCAACAAACCCTCCAAACAAAAGTCGGCGACCACGACGTCTTCATCACGCCACAACAAAACATCGTGGCCGCCGCAACCCTCTTGGACACGATCCACTTGGACCTGATCACCAGGCCCAACCGTAGATCGCAAGGATAAAAGCCATGCTTACCGCTGCTGCATGGTCAGCACTGCCAACAGTCGGGAGATACCCTCATACCGACCAACCGGTCGGCACCACCCAATGGTAGTCTCGTCTACCTCAAAGCGACGCCGAGTGGCCGGCTCTAAGTCGGCTGCACACGGAGTCACGCCAAACGTCCACTCGGCAACCCAAACAACAACCGGCAACGTCGAAGTGACCTCAGGACAAGCCGGGATCTCCGAGGCCAACTATGGCGTGATCTTCGGCAGGACATCACATGCGGGACGGCGCCGAAGCGGAACGAGAAAAGACGAGCAACGCCAACTGGAAGACGAGAACGAGCATTTCGGCCTCCACCACGCAGAACGTTTCGCCGCCGTAGTCGGGGTCGGAGTCCACATGAAGACGGAGGCTACCAGCCTTCACCTAGGAGCTACAACAGGTCGACTGGCCGCCGGGTTTTCAACCTACAGGCATCGACAAATACGACGGCAAGACCAATCCCGAGTCCTGGCTCACGGTCTACACTCTGGCGATCCGAGCAGTGGCTGGAGGAAATCCACAAAGTCATGGCTAACTACCCTCCCAGTCGCTTTAGCCGACTCAGCGAGGACATGGCTAAACAGGACTCCAAAGCGATCAATCGGTCTTGGGGAGAACTCCGGAACGATTCATTACCAACTTCCAGAACATACGAGAGGCCATCTTCTCCGAGTACGACCTATATACAGTTACGCCAAAGGAAGAACGAGTCTCTTCGTGACTTCATCAAGAGGTTTTCTGAGAGGAGGAACTCAATCTCGAAGATCAAGGACGAGGTCGATCATCGCAGCCTTCGAAAAGGAGTCAGAGACACCTCGTTCATCGACAAATTCACGCGGAAGTCTCCTCCCAACTCTGTCAAGCCCTATTCGACATGGCAAACAGAGTACGCCGACTCGGCCACGCTGTTGCCGAGGCCCTCGATGATAACAAGTCACCCTGACAGAAGAAGCGGGCAACACCGACGACGCGGTCCGGACTAAAGCGGGAATCGCAAACGCAAGTCAGACGCTCTATTTGTGGCTTATGTTAAAAGTCGGTCACAATCGTCTTCGACTTTCAACAACTGAAGACTATCAGGACAACAAGTGACATGCTCGGGGGCTCACAAGCTCAAACGCAAGGATGGCATCCCCACTTTCCGAAATACCGAACAGCTAAGTCGCTTCCTGATAAATATTTCTTCACTCGGCTTAACCATGCCGCAGCCGCTTACACCTATACGGTGCGCAAGCCGCACTCTTATCTGTTTTTTGCTCTTAAATGATTGCAAAAGTACTCAAGTAGCATAAATCCTAATCCGTGAAACTTTGCTCCATGAAAGACGAACTCAAGTCACCCAAACGCGTGTCTGGGAAAGAGCCATGAGCCAACTCCCGACGCTAGGGGGCTATGACTAGTCGGGTAGAGTGCTTAAACGTAAGGGATCAACTACTCGGGGAAATTAATATCAATAAGAGGAAGAACATGAATTACATATATTGTAAAAATACATTTAATTCGGGATGATTGTTTTCATCATCAGATGCTACTCATCGATATCTTTATATTGCAGGCCAGCTCCGGATACGCGTGACAGGAACTCAGGGCTGCGAGCCATCTCCTACGCTCGGGTTGGACAAGTCTCCGAAATACACCGGATGCTCCATGAGGGCTACTCACCGAGTACTTGCGCCAGTCGGGGACATCATCTTCCCGACTACGCTCCATGCGAGCCAACAATCGGCCCCCGCGCCAGTCGGGGCTGTATACCACTCGGCTAAGTAGGGTACGCCCCATGAGGTCGCCAGCCGAATCCTACCGCTAATGCTAGGTTCGGGTACCTTATTGGTCATGGTTTGTCAGGTTGGTACGCCCCATGAGGGTCGCTAGCCGAATCTATGCTAATGCAAGGTTCGGGTGCCTGGCTTGGCTATAATTCTGTGGATAGGGTACGCCCCATGAGGGTCGCCAGCCGAACCCCCCTCTTGCTAATGCAAGGTTCGGGTACCTTGTTTGGCTTTACCCAAGTCAGAGAAGACTTACATCGTCAAAGTGCATCCGAGTTCTCATGCACTGTGTCACACCTGAGGAGGGCAAGCAGATCCTACATTATACCCACTCAGGCTTACGTGGCAACCAGTTTGCATCCAGAAACGTAAGTCGGAAAGGCTTGCGAATAGATTTCTCTGGCTGATGCGGTTACCAACACCAAAAAACTCATCCTGACATGCGATGGATGATACTTCTCTAGAGCTATGCTGGATAGGTCGGCTCAGGCCGGCTTATTTGGTAGCAGCCACCAAGATATGAGTTCCTACAGTAGCATGCTCCATGTGGCCGCCCGCAGGCTTGAGTTGAAATTATAGCGCTGGTGCTACCAACAGGAACCGATGAGGTAAACAGAGATATGCTTCATGAAAGCCTTATTGCTAAACATATATGTTTGGGTATCTGTTTTTATCACCAGGTCTCGAGGATATATCTTACAGGATCACAAGCTGGTCTTCATTAAAATTGGGGATGCAGGTATCTTTCTCGGTACACCTGACCACGCCGTGGATTATTTTCATAAAGTGGTACTCGGCCTACATGCGTGGCCACCAGTTGCCATGAGTAACATTATTCCAGCCGACATGACGCTGAAGAGTCTAATTTCGAGTAGTGCACTACTCGGGAGAGACTATAAATTTCTCATTCCCGCTGACATGATGTGGAGGAGTCTAACTTCCGGTGGGACGCCACTCGGGAAAGACTCTATAAACCTCTTTCCAGCTGGACATGAAAGCTGAAGAGTCTCATATACGAGTAACATCCTACTCGGCAAGACTATAAACACACATTCCGACTGACATGAAGTCGAAGAGTCCTATATACGAGTAGTTCCCTACTCGGCAAGACTATAAATCATATTTCCGGTTGACATGATACCGAAGAGTCTCATATACCAGTAGTAATCTACTCGGGAAAGACTACCAGGTTAAAGATCTTTGACTTTATGATTAATTGTCTTCACAATTAAGCACAAAGTCGGGGGCTACACCTAATAGGTGCGCCTATTCGGCGCACACTATTCCAACATCTACATGGAGCCCTTCATAGCCTCGCTGCAGCTGACATGAAGCAGGACTCGGAAGAAGACACACTCGGACAAAGAGTACTCGGGAGCAACGCACCCGGGTGATCTTCACCGTGGAGGACGAGCACTCGGTATCAGCTATGACTCAACTATGAAGGTCTCGGGGGCTACTGTGGGTGCCATGGGCCCCGGGTACCTCATGACAAGCATATGAGCCACTCGGATAGAGGATGGGCCTAGCCTTGTAATTAGAGATATAGCTAGATTCGGCAGACTTCGCCTTGTATAGAAAGAAATATACAGTTCTAGTCGGGTGCGTTATATCTCTAAGGGGAGATCTCCTAGTCGTAATCCGATGGGGACTCCTACCTTGTAACCCTGTCCCCCAGTATATAAGGGGAGGCAGGGCGCCCCATGAGGGCAGGTGCACACAAGTTCATCAGAACCACCACCGTATATCCTCAAAGGAATACATACAAACTGGATGTAGGGTATTACCTCACATTGAGGGCCTGAACCAGTATAAAATCCTCTGTGTTCCTTTGCAATCCACCGAGTTTCCATCGCCGACTAGCCCATATATTTATTGCCGGTGTAAACATCGACACCGTGGATGGGCTGGTGCCTCCCTGAGAGTCGTCGTCGCCAAGTGATGCGCTGATCCATCCACCCGTCGGTGCTGGCACTAGGGCTGGAGCTAGTGGGGGTGGTGGTGCATGTGGCCCATTCCTGGGAGCCAACTGAACACGCACCGGAGGAAGAGTCCTCTTCCTCGGAGTCAGCTAGATCCTGGCACCACCGGGTGGCGGCTACCCCTTGAGTTCCGCGACCTCCTTCTTCAGGCGGTCGATCTGGTTCTGGAGTCCCATGATAGTCATCCTGTTGGCGTCCTCTCGGTCGTGAGCTGCACGCACCCAGTTGGCATGTATGTAATCCATGGCCATCATCACCTGCCTCATGTGAACGATGGTGGTGTCGTTCTCATTGTCTGCCAGCTGGAAACGACTGTATTCTTGGTCGGGCGTCCGGCAAGGGAGGTAGCGGTAAGCAGTGGTACGGAGGATAGAGTGATGCTTCCGACGCAGCTCTCCAAGCAGGCGAAAAGCGGCCTCCTGACAGGCGTGATTGAAAGTGCGCCCACCAACCTCGACCTCCATAGCAGGCAGGAGGTACATCTCGCCGGGTAACTCCAAGCGAACCCGGTGCGGTAGCTCACCCTCCAAGGGCTCCACTGCTGTGTACTCTGGGGCACGGCTGTACCCCAAAGTGAAACTCATCATCTGTAGTTGTTCCACAAAGCCACCCATGTCTGCGCCACGCTGGTTGGGGAGGTTGTCCATCTACGGATAGCAAAGGGGGGGAATCAATGTATGCTCAAATCCAAATAAGTAAACAATAAATAATTTGGAAACAACAACGATTTTATGCGGTAAGAATATTTCTAAGTAAATTTGAAACCAACAAAATACCATTGCGAACCAAATAATACCAAATAAAATTCACATAATAATTTTCAACACAAATAAAGAGATTTTATACATGTGTAATCAAACCTTCCCTAGATTAACCAGTGTGTTTCCCAAATTTGGACGACATGTCAATCCTAAAAAAAATTTAACTCGCAAATTTGACTCAAATTTTCCATCACATAAACGGCCAAGATTTTTACCCAACTGAAAATAGATTTCCCACTTTTCCCAAAATAACTCCAACTGTAAAGCATATGCAGTGAGAATTTCAGAGGGCTCTTAGGTTTCCATTTGGCTGGTCTACGGTCAAAGCTCGGCTCTGATACCAACTTGTAACGCCCAAATTTGCACCGAAATTCTAAAACATTAATGTGTAATAAATCCCTTGCCCAGGAAAGCCAGGGTACACAAACCAAGTTGCCATACAGAGTGTCTTACAAATAGAGTAAAAGGTATATTACATAAATGCAGCGAAAAAAGGTAAAATGGAGTCTATAAACATCTGGCCAAACAGCCGCTTCCATCCCACAGGCACCTTGACGGCGGAGCCAGCCTATTCCTCAGGATGATCTTCATCTGACGCGTTCTCCAACACTGGGGGGAAAAATTGGAGCAAGGCTGAAGCACCTTGACGGCGGAGCCAGCCTATTCCTCAGGATGATCTTCATCTGACGCGTTCTCCAACACTGGGGGGAAAAATTGGAGCAACACTACTCAGCCTTGCTCCAATTTTTCCCCCCAGTGTTGGAGAACGCGTCAGATGAAGATCATCCTGAGGAATAGGCTGGCTCCGCCGTCAAGGTGCCTGTGGGATGGAAGCGGCTGCTTGCCAGATTTTATAGACTCCGTTTTACCCTTTTTCCGCTGTATTTATGTAATATACCTTTTACTCTGTTTGTAAGACACTCTGTATGGCAACTTGGTTTGTGTACCCTAGCTTTCCTAGGCAGGGATTTATTACACATTAATGTTCAGAATTTCGGTGCGAATTTCTGGGCGTTACAGGAATTAAGCCGAAACCCTAAAACTCCTTGTCGGTTGGATCCATCTCGTCTTCCAGCACTGGGGATATATATTATATATATGGCTTAATTCCTGTATATATATATATATATTACTCAATAAGCCATGGGAATTTAAATGGTTAATGCAATCTTCAAAGAGAGGCTGGTTGTTTGGTAATCTATTCTGTTTAAATTTCCTTTCGAACAATCTAAGTGTGTGCTTCTCAACGATCTAAGCGAGGTGAAGTCTCGCCCAGATCGAAGTGAGTTGTAGCAGTCTTTGATTCAGCGCAACTCCCAAGAGTTAGCTTTTGGGATCCAGCTCCACCAACTGATCTAACAACATCGGGCCCACAGCCCTGCTGTCCTCGACAGCTTTACAACATTTCCGAAAACGGATTCCCATACACAACATCTTTCACAAGTAGTAGTCAAACAAAACTACGCTAAGAAATTCACCCTCACATCTGCCCATGAACCGTGGGCACAGACTATTCAAACAATTTAGACCTCTGCAGGGGGTATACTTTACCCACACGACGTGACTTACCCTATCACCCAGCTCGCGAATGAGCAGATATGACTGGTGCCTAGGGGATTTCGTGACAAGTCATTTCTGGACTCGACACCAGGTTACCCCATGCCAACTGGAGGGGTCCACGACCAATGACAGGGTAGGTTATCGACATACTGTGCCAGTTGAACCCAAGAGGCATCCCCGTCGCCCTCCCGCACGATCCACAGTCCAATGGCATACAAAGCGTCCTTGGGCGGCTATTTACTCAGCCAAGGGTTGTCCCATATCACCCATGTGGTTGTACTGTTGTATGTTCAGATGAAATTCTAAAGGAATCAGTCCTTAGTTGCAATGCGAGGGACTCGTCCCACTGGCACGATCCCCGCATTGCGGTTTTCACAAAATTATTTTATTTTCAAGGCACTGACCCAGGTGTCGAGTTTTCCAAGGTTTTGTAAACCCAAGTTTTACCCATCGTAGCCATTTTAAATTTGATAGGCAATCACCGGTACCATGCCTGTCGGCACATGTACCAGGATCTATCAAGGGAGGTGACAAGGATGTCAAGGGGGATCACAACAGTCAAGGAGGGTAATGCAGCAAATGGGTTGGCGGCCCGTCGGTCGTCTCGTGACTGCGGCCAATAATCATTTTAGTGTAACCTAGTAAATGTAGTTTTGGCAATGGAAGTACTTAGTTCCTAAATTATGGGCTCAAGATGTTCAACGGTGACTTGCCTTGCTCAAGGCCTGAAGCTTCACCTTCGAGATCCGCGTCTTGGGGCTCCTCCGACGTTACACGTGAAACAAAAAACTCAATGAAAAGACTATATTAATAGCCCTATTAGTGACTTTGAAACATGCCATTGGATAGATCTCATTTTTAGAAAAATTTAGGAAGTGGAACGGAGTCAATCGGACGAACGGTGGAGAAGATATGAATTTCTGAATGTATTGAAAAAGGATTTAGAAAAGTGATTTCTCCAATTAATTCCTCCTGGGTCGCTGACATCTGAGGCCCAGTGGCCAGCCGAGGGTTCATAGGGATGGTGCGCGCGTCAGGCTAGGCAACGCGGTCTTCGGGTTCGCGCCAGTGGGTCCGGCGCAAGCAGAGGAGGGCAGCGAGGTCTGACCGGCTCAGGGAGTCCCAAGGTGGTGTGACGGCAAAGGATTTTTGGAAGGGAGAACGGAGAGGGGTAGCCGGGCATTTATAGTTGAGGTGAGGTTGGTTGTAGCCGAGGAGAGGGATGGGATTTACCCTCTGCGATGGCCCTACTGGCATGGTCAAGCGGGGCTGGCACGGCCGACATCGGAGGTCTCTATCTGTCGCGGTAGAGGCCAATGCGGCGAGGGGCGGTGTCCAGCCCGGGAAGGAAAAAGGAGAAAGGGCGGTGAAAGAGGGGGGTATGGACTTCCGTTTTGGGTGAAATGGGGCCCCAACGCTAGCGGGGCAGCTCTGCGTGATGGCGGCTAGCCGCAGGCTATGATGACGCACTGGGGTGACGGTAAAAGCAAGCAAGTGCGTTTGGAGTGGAGTGGGGACATGGTGGTCGCAGGTGCAAGACGGGTGATGGCGGCGGTACTTGTGGTCGGCGCGCTGGCGGGAACGGAGAGGGAATCTGAGGTGCGGGATGGTTCAAATTTGCGGTGGCACTCGGTGAGTGAGGAAGAAGAGAGAGAGAAGAGATCGAGAGTGAGGGGAGAGCCTCTCTCTCACACGACGAGGCTCGTGCTCGGCACATATCCACGCGGGGAGGGGAATGCCGGGTGGGCCGGGGTGGCTGGGATGCATAGGAACAGGCCGGGAGGAATGAGGTCCGTGATCCATTAGGGGAATTTGACCTTTTTAAGAGAATATAGGGAATGGGTCACAGAGGAGGGTGATAACTTGGACTAGGGTGCTGGATTGAGATCAGATCCATGACACACAAGCACGACTCCAACAATAACCACTTTCACGAATAGTTTTTATTTAATTAGATTTCAGCCTAACGCTAGGGTGTTATCACGCCATCGGCTTGTCATCGAGGGCAAGAACCCATGGTCGTCACTCACCTCACTGAATCAACCAAGAAGCCAAGTTTATACCTTTAATTTGTAGAGTTTGCAAACAAACCACATCATAGGGGAAAAAATTGTACTCCTACTTTCAAGAACTCAAAGGACAAACAAGACAACATCAATTACTCTCAAGCCAACCAATCCAGTGACCTCCAATTTGCAGAATGCTCAGGGGTGCCAATTCTGAAAATTGCTACTCCTGCAGTACTCACGGATTACGAGTAGCAACAACCACAAGCAATAATCCAACCCAATATTGCCTTGCTACTCCTTATAGATGTCCCGGACAGATGGCGGAGCTCTCCGCACGTGAACGAGGGCCACACCGGTGGACGGGTGCACCGGCACGGATCTAGCACTACCACGCTAACCCAGATCCAGCGCCGCTGCCGCCAACCACGGATCTAGGACCGCCTTGATGCTGGGGCCTCCTCGAGTGCGATGAATACAAGCAACTAAGATGGCCAACCATGGGTTCACAGAGAAAAAATGCGACCTTGACATCCTCGAGCGCGAGGAAGAGATCCTAGCAGCGGGGGTTCTAGCAGCGGAGGCGAATCAGCCGCCAGCACGGCGTTTGGATTAGAAGACACGGAAGCGATTTGGGAGAAGACGCGAGGGTAGTTTGGGAAGAAAAATATTTGGCGTGAGTTAATCCATCCAGAATGTCGTATAATAGGAAAAAAAGTTATGGTGGGCCAGAACGACTTATAATTTGTAATAGAGGGAGTAGCAAATTAGCTCTTGTTTGAAACCAATCCGGGTATTGTTTACACGGATGAAAAGAAATGGGCATTCTTCTTGCGGATATTGGGGCTTATTTGGTTCGTGACCACCCAAGTAAAGCATGCTAAAAATTTGGCAACATTTAAATGCGGGTATTGGGGCTTGTTTGGTTTGTGACCCAAATAAACCATGCCGAAAATCTGGCAACATTTAAATTAGTCCACCATTTGGTTTGTAGGGAAAAAAGGCACTGCCGAATATTTTGGTTTATAGTTGAATTGGAAATAATACATTCGAATGTCCTTTTGGTAGCAGACCAAATAAAAGCTTTGCCAGCCTTTATCAATACTTTGGAAATGACCAGCATTTTATTATTGCCATTTATTTTTGATAAGGTTAGGGTTTGTTACAGTTGTTACAAACCAATCAGAGCCTGACTGACACCGGGGACGAAACGTCAGTTCCATTCGTACCGTCTCCAGCGAAATATGCGGCGAGACTACACTCGCGTTGGATTTGTTTTCCCTCGTATCCCGTGAGATCAATTGAACGACGCCGTTTTGGTAAGAGAGATGGACTTTAATTGCATGCGAGAGAATTGGTCAGAATGCCGTCTGTATTATTCCTCGCGGTTTATTAGAATCGTTTCCACGCGACGACCCCGAGCGGACGCAATCTACGGCTTCTGCGGTCCTGCCTGTAATACGCCCATGCGAACCAACCAGCGCCCAGGATGATATCGTGATGAGTGCTCACGTCGATCTGGCTCAACTAATCCGTCCTTAAAACCCTAGCTCTCGAGGGGTTAAGGCAGCAAACGGAACAGGTTGGCTAGCTACCTAGAGCGCTCGAGGGAAATGGATGGGAGGAGACGCGAACACGATGGCGGTGACGTCGATGACTCCCTCGCCCTCACCCTCGGATCCATCTACGATGCCGCCCCCACGCCACCTCCTCGCCGCCGCCGGTCGCCGCCCCCACGCTGCCTCCCTCGTCGACCCCGGTGGTCTTCTCCAAGCTGCCGCCGGTAATCTTCGTCCCCAAGCTGCCTCCCTCGTCGCCTTTGGTGCCACACGCTCCTCCTTCCTTGCTGTCTGCTCCGCGCTCGACTCGATGCCGCCGTAACAGCCTTCCTCCTTCCTCGCCCCTTGGTTCGCTCTCGACTCGCCGTCGCCTCAACAACCCAGACGCGAGCCCGTCCCTCCGACCCCGAGGCCGCGGCGCCGACAAGGCGAACGGGGACGAGGGGGCGCTACTCCCGGCGCCGTTCCCGTGGGTGAGGGCCGATCGGCCGGCGCTGCACTACACCCTGGAGAGCCTGCAGCTGAAGGGCATCATGTCCGTCGAGGGCAGTGCCACCTGCAAGCACTGCAGAGTGGAGGTGCCTATCACGTACGATCTGGAGGCGAAGTTCCGGGAGGTGCGCGACTACGTCGCGGCCAACATCCACACCATGGATGACCGCGCCCCGGAGCAGTGGCTGCGCCCGCAGCTGCCCGGCTGCGGCGCGTGCGGGAAGGAGGCCTGCATGTGGCCGCTGATCCCCAACGAAAAGCGCGAGATCAACTGGTTGTTCCTCTTCCTGGGCCAGATGCTGGGCTGCTGCACGCTGGACCAGCTTAAGTTCTTATGCAAGAATACCAGCAATCACCGCACCGGCGCCAAGAACCGCGTCCTGTACTATGCTTACATCGAGATGTGCCGGCAGCTCGAGCCACATGGGCCGTTCAATGTCTGATTGATCCATGCATCCGCGTGCTCCGGATAAATTTTCGACGTGTGTTATTTTTGTTTACTTGATTAGCCGGCACTTTTTAGGGGTGAATGCAACGGACGACAGGGAAAGAGATTAGCGTCCCTTCATTTTAGCTCTGATTGTTAAGATTCATTGGATTAATGATGAATTACTTTTTGTAGGGAAACGGATTGGTTATGTTCTTTCATGGGACATGCACTTTTCACAGACTCATGTCACATTTATTACCAATATATGTTCCGTACACTTTGTTGTTTAATTGTAATGTTGCCTATTTATTTCATCGAATTGCATGCATTCCACTATCTAACGCCCGGAAAACTTCACTGGGAATGAAATCTTTGCTTTCCAATGAGGCATTGCGCACGATTTTAGGCTGATACCCCCCTTTAAAAAATATAAGGTGTCTTTGTTTTTCGCAAAATTAACATATTCGTAGAATTTGACTAATTATTAAAGTAATAATATTTTTTTGTTACGCATGTGATATCATTAGATTTATATTCAAAAATATTTTCATATGATGTTAATTACATAGTTGTTGATAACGTGTTGTGAAAATAATAACGGCCAAAGTATACTATTGAAGATCATGTCAATAATATGCATGCCCTTCGTTTTTATAGGGAGGGAGTAGTTTATCTTCTCTATGGTTCATGGTAGGGACCATCTTCTATAGTATTTTTTCTGTACCAAATCACCGTACATTAGTCCTAACTACATTAAAGCAAATAAAAATCCTTGTTTTTCATGCCACATGATTTTTTTTATAAATTCAAATTATTAGATGTCAAGTTAAGTTTCATAGATTTTATTTTGGAAAATCATTGGTCCAACAGAGTCGATCTCACCCTGTTGTATTTAGGTGAGTGCAGCAGTATTGAAAATTTTTGGATAAGTTAATGACAAACTCTGTGAATTTTGCTAGTAATTAGTGTAGCCCTTTCTCAACTTTAGTTTCCATAGATTGTTTATGGTCTGTTAGAGTGGATCTCACTATTTTGTATTTAGATTAGTGTTCAGTGGTATTGAGAAATCTAAGATCAGAGCCCTAATAAATTCCCAACCCTTTTTATTTAGATTTTTATGTTGCTAGTATAGTAACTCTGCCAATTTTGTGTAGTAGTGTGATGATCATAATATCAAATGCAGTTTTAGATGTTGTGTCAGTGGGATACTAATGAATCTATTACAAATAATTGCACCAACTTAGTTCATTACTAAGTATTTTGATGTAGATAAGTTTCTCTAGAATTATTATTATATAGGACAGTACGTTATGCAAATTAACGGTGATAGAAATATTCATATTGTACTGGCACTGAGAAATTTGAGATAAACTACTAATTGTTGGATCATCAGAGTCTCAATAAATCGTAGGCTCTTTGTATTTGGATTTTTATGTTGCTAGTAACAACCATGCCAATTTTGCTTGTAATTAGTGTAGCCCTATGTCAAGATGAGTTTTCATAGATTTTTTTTTGGAGAATCATTGGTCTAACATAGTGAACCTCACCATTTTGTATTTAACTTAGTGTTTAGTGGTACTGAGAAATCAAAGATAAATAACTGACTATTGCATTATCAGAGTCTGAATAAATTGCTAGGTTTTTGTATTTGAATATTTTGATGCTATTAGTAGTAACTTTGTCAATGTTTGTGTGATAATTAAAATCTCAAATGTAGTTTTAGATGCTTATCAGTTGGATACTAACACATCTACGACAAAGAGTGACCAATAGCTTATTTATTACTTTGTATTTTGATGGTGACAAGTTTATCTAGGATAATTCTTACATAGATTATTATTTTGTACAAATTTGGAGAGACTTAGAATGCAATAGTACTGATAAAATTTGGTGTAAGTTATTGAACATTGGATGATCACAGTCTTAACAAATTGGGGCCTTTTGTACTTGGATTTTATATATGTTGCTAGTAATAATTCTGCTAATTAGAGTGTCTGGCAGAGCAGACCTCACTATCTAGTGTTTAGATTAGTGTTGAGTGGTATTGAGAAATCTGAGATAAACAATTGATTGTTGGATGACTAGATCTTAATAATTTACCAACCTTTGTATTTGGATTTTCTATGTTGCTAGTAATAGCTCTGTCAATTTTGTGCAGTTGTGTGATCACCATAGTCTCAAAAGTGATTTTAGATGTTGGGCTAGTGGGATCTTGATGAGTCTGTTACAAATAATTGCAACCATCATAGTTTAATACTAAGTATTTTGATGTAGATACGTTTCTCTAGAATTATTCTTATATAGAATAGTACGTTGTGCAAATTTATTGTGATGGAGAGATTCAGGGTGTAGTAGCATTGAGAAATTTGAGATAACTATTGGATGATCAGAGAGTCAATAAATTGCATGCCCTTTGCATTTGTATTTTTTGTGTTGATAGTAACAGCTACCAATTTTGCTTATAATCAATGTAGCCCTAGTCAAGTTGAGTTTCGATGGATTTTTTTTTGGAAAATCATTGGTGTGACATAGTCGGCCTCACATTTTGTATTTCTGTTAATATTCAATGGTACCAAGAAATCTAAGATAAATAACTGACTGTTGGATGATTAGAGTCTGAATAAATTGCAATGTGTTTGTATTTGGATTTTTTTTTGCTATTAGTAATAACTCCGTCAATGTTGTGTATTTGTGTGATAATTATAATGTCAAATGTAGTTTTAGATGCTTATCGGTTGGATATTGATGCATCTATGACAGAGAGTCACCAATGGCTTATTTTGTTGCTTAGGTTTTTTATGGAGCAATGCTTGTCTAGAATAATTCTTATATAGAGTAGTATATTGTACAAATTTGGTGAATTCAGAGTGCAATGGTATTGGTAAATTTGGCATAAGTTACTGACTATTGGATGATCGGAGTCTTAACACATTGAGAGCCCTTTGTCTTTGGACTTTTATGTTGCTAGTAATAACTCTGCTAGTTATGCTAATTAGTGTGTCTGACAAGTCAACCTCACTATTATGTGTTTAGATCGTTGTGAGTGGTATTGAGAAATATGAGATAAATAACTGACTATTGGATGATCACAGTCTTAATAAATTGCCAACTCTTTGTGTCGGAGGATGAACTCCAACCGCAGGGAGTCTGGAGACCCCCCCCTTTTGAGTTCGGCTAGGGGAGTTGTTCACAGGACGGCAGCGGCGTCAGGGAGACGATAGGTGCTCGGGCGCCGGGGGCCTAGGCTCAGAGATGGCACGCAAGGAGAGACAGGAGGAGGTAGACAGGTTCGGGCCACGCGGAGGCGTAATACCCTACTCCTGTGTGTGTTCTGCTATGTGGGAGATAAATGTGGTTTTGGTGTTACAAGATGTTCTCAGCGGAGCTCTGGAGCTAGACCTCCCTTCGGAAAAGAGAGACAGAGCGAGCTGAAGAAGACGAACAGTAGCGAGAGAGCCAGCTAGAGCCAGAGATCGAGAGTCCTCTCCTCAGACCGTGGCATGGATTCTCCTTTTATAGGTCAAGGGGAGTCCACAGTGCCAAGTATACATGAGAGAGCTTTTCTGGAGACTTCTCCTGTTGCACACGTCCGCCTGCTACACCCACGCCGGAGAGACGTCTAGTCGCCGCCTGGCTCGGCTGCCGAGGACGGCTGGAGTAGGTCTGCTGCAGGTCTGGTCGGCACGCTGCCGGGTTGCAGTGGGCGGCTGGAGTATGGAGATGTGACAGCGCGCGCCTCCGCTGCCAGAGTGTGGAGAATCGAGGCCCTCTCAGCCGAAAGTTCTCTGACAGCACTGGGAGGGGGCCCATGGGAGGCCATCATGACAGTGCACGCATGTCCGACCGGGAGACAGGCGGGAGGCGCCCCGTCGCTTCACCATTAATGCAGGTAGTTGGGGAGCTGATCCGCTCAAGCTGGCCTCGTGCCCGGGGCAGAGAGCTCATCGAGCCCTCCGCGCACACAAGGCGCCGAGCTCCTTGGGGACGGAAAATGTGAGTCCCGGGCCTGGGGAGCGAGACCTCTGTAAAGCGCCCCGGGACCGGGAAGTCCCCGTACCCCAGGACGCGACCCGGGCTGAAGCTGTGGGTCCCGGGAATCCCAGTAATGTTCCCGGGGACATGCCCGGGACCGAGGAGGTGGCTCCGGACTGGGGAATGAGTCCCGGACGGAGAGGTGGCTCCCGGTCCGGGGCGAGTCCCGGGACCGGGAAGGTCCCCGGGACGCGGGGTTCAAGGAGGACGCTCCTGGGACCGAGCAGCGAGGTCGCGACCCGGGAAGGGGGCTCTCGGGTCCGGGGGCTGAGTCTTGGGATCGGGGAGGTCCCCGGGACGCGGGGCCCGAGGAGGTGGCTGCGAGCCGTCGTTGCGATTCGACGGGGAGTGCGCACCTTGGCCGAGGCAGTGCTGGTGCCCAGGTACTTAGCGGGAAAAGGCCTATAGCCGGCCGTCACCGGAGCAGAATATGGGCCCGGAGGAGCTGACGTGCCGAAGACCCACGCGTCCCCAGGGTATGTGGGACCCCCATTCCTGTTTCGCCGACAGTGGCCCCTGGCCCTGTTGCTCGGCCGGGAACCACCCCGGGCAGGAACAGGGCCACGTCATGAAGAAACGAGGGGACGTGGGGTCCACCTGATTCATCATGGGCTGGTGAAGCTTGGCGACTTGCTGCGCTTTACTGGACTTGTTTGCCGGGAAGAGATATGGGCCCGAGAACCTGGGGGCCTGTAATGCGGTGGATATGTGCCCGGGACCCGGGGGCCCGGCGATGGAAATATGGAATGAATCGGGACGACTTGCCCGGACCCGCACTTGCGAAGGCGATGCTGTCCGGGTAACCGCGCCCTGTCTGGCTGTGAAAATGTTGAGGAAGCCATGGTGGTTCGAGAGAAGGCGCGGGAAGCCGTGGCCGAGACCGCTGCAACGGAGGCAGGGTTCCTCGACCGCGGCGAGCACCTCGTGGAGCCAATGTCTCACGAGGAGTCCGAGGGAGACGTCAATTCCCTTCTGTCACCACCCGCGGCCGTCTTTCGGGCCTGGGGGCCCTCCATTCCCCCGAGCGCGCAGCAAAGCCGCTGGGAAAAGGCTGCTGGAAGAGAGAACATACGAAAAGAGCCCTGCGTGGGTTAGGTATGGCCAAAGTGCTAAGCTCGTACCTTTTGACCTGCCGGGAGCCCCTCGGGAACCGACCCTGACCGGGCACGGGGTCGCCAGTCACTGGCAGATTCCGCTTTGCCCCCGGGGCCTAGGAGAATGAAACACATGGCCATACAAATGGGGGAAGACATAGGAATTGAGTAATGTTTAAAGTTTGATGAGATTACGTATCTGGGTGTTGGAAAGGACGGGCATGGCTCCGCGAGCACAATCCCAGGGTCGGGGGTGCTGCTCGCCCTTGGGAACGCCGGGTACCAGGCCCATCCGCCTTGAACCGCCGTGGCGCCCAGGTCCCCTTTCCGGGGCTTGGGGTAGATGCCTGCCCCAGGAACTCGGTTCCCGAGGGCAGCAAGCGTCATAGATGCCCGCCCTAGGAACTCGGTCGCTGGGACGGTTAAGTCCGTCTTCCGGCCCCTGCCGGAGATAGGTCTAATCTGCACATGAGTGAACTGTGAGGGTATTTGGCTCGTTCCTTTGTCCATTCCATGCTACGAACCGTGGCGTCAACCACCTCCCGAAGGCGTCCTCGCGGTCGCGACCGTGCGGAGGAAAAGATCACGCATAAGCATTTCGCCCCTACCTCTGGAAAAACCGATCCCGCGGCTAGCCAGCGGGGGCGCCGGAGCCGCTGGGACCCGGGGCACCGCGCAGAGGGGCGCCACCACAGTCCCGTGGGCTCGACAACGCCCCAGGACTAGCACGTGGGGACACGGTAGCCCGTTGGTAGGGAACTGATGATTATGCGCAAAACCCAACCGCCGTACGAGCGCGGCCCGATTATGCCCCCAGGGGGTGAGACTGCCACGAACGCTACACACAGAAAAAAGACGAAAGGCACAAGACCGGGAAGGATATTAAAAATGCTGCTCAGTAAAGTGTATACAGATGGGGGCCCCGGCCAGCGTTGAGATTTGGAGAAATCCGGCGCTGGCCCGGGCACACTGCAGCTTACAAGATGTGTTTACAGATGAAAATTTGTGAAGATGCTCGATGTGCTAGGGACTGGGAAGCAGATCCCATCCTCCTGGCCTAGTCTTACCGAGCCCGGTTGCGAGACACCGATCACCAGGAAGGGGCCTTCCCACGGCGGGAAAGCTTATTTCTTTCCGGCACGAGTGAGGACACGGCGGAGGACTAGGTCTCCGACCTGGAGTGATTGGGCTTGAAACCTACGCTCATGATAGCGCTTGAGGCTCTGCTGGAAACGAGCGGCGCGAAGCGAGGCGCGCCGCCTTGCCGACGAAGCATGCCATCTTCTGTTATGTGCTCTCCAATCTCGGCCTGACGGGCGCTGAAGCTCTCGAGACCAGGAGCAGACATGTGCTCGGGACCCGGGGCCCCGGCTGGCATGCGGAGGACATGTGCCCGGGACCCGGGGGCCCCGGACTGAAATGTGGGAAGAGTTGGGACGACCCGCCCGGACTCGCGCTTGCCGGGGCGAAGTTGTCTGGGAGATCGCGCCCTGTATGTGCCCGGGACCCGAGGGCCCCGGACTGAAATGTGGGAAGAGTCGGGACGACCCGCCCGGACTCATGCTCGCTGGGGCGAAGCCGTCCGGGAGATCGTGCCCTGTATGGTTGTTCCGGGTGCCGCGTCCAAGACCCGCACTCGCCTTGGCGAGGCTGCCCGGGTTCGGGCTCCCCAGACTCGGGCCCGGGCCGCGGACCCCGGGACATGGTCCCGGAACCCTGGGCCTCGGCTCGAATGTTTTTTGGATATGTGCCTGGGAACCGGGGGCCCTGGACTGAAATGTCGAATGTATCGGGACGACTCCCCGGACTTGCGCTCGCCGGGGCGATGCTGTCCGGCTTATTACGCCCTGTTGGGGGTGTTCCGGATCGGGAGCGGGATTCGGACCGTTGATCGGCTTGACGGTTGCCCCGAATCGGACCGTCCGCCTAGGGATCGGACCGTCCGAATCGCGACGATCGGACCGTCCGCCTTGGGATCGGACCGTCCGACTCACACCGATCGTGCTTGGCCTGCTGCCGTTCCTACTGGAACTTCTTGACGCGCTCGGCCAAGTTCTGGACGGCACGGCACTCCGTGAGGTCGTGCGAGTTTGTCTCGTGGACGGTGCACCACTTCCGGGCCGTTGCCGGCGGAGGCGGCGCACGTGCGGCCCTTTGCTGCTTGCCGCTGTTGTCGTCCCTGCGGGTGTCGTCGGCCCGGGGGGCACCCACAACAGCCAAGGCAAAGTTCTCGGCGGCCGCCCGGTCCTTCTGGCGCTTCCTCCTGTCTCGACGCGACGCGGAGCGTGAGGACTCGCCGTCCTCTTCAGGGCCCTCATCAGGGGCCCCAGGGCGTGGCCTATTCCATGACCGGGCCTCCTCCTTGCGGGCGCAGAGGTCAGCGAGGCTGAACAGCTCAGCCGTGGTCTGGACGTCACGGGTGCCCAGCTTCTCGAGCATGCGCTTGTCGCGCACGCCCGAGTGAAAAGCGTGGATGACCGCGTGAGAAGCGATGTGGGGGATGGTGTTACGGACCTGGCTGAAGCGCTGCAGAAAACGCCTCAGCGACTCGTCCCTGCCCTGACGCAGGGCGTGGAGGTCCGCCTCGGTCCCAGGGCGCAGGAAAGTGCCCTGGAAGTTCGCCACGAACAGGTGGCAGAGGCTCTCCCACGAGTAGATCGACCCCTCGGGGAGGTTCATCATCCAGGAGCGAGCCTGGGCCTTGAGAGCGACGGGGAAGTAGTTCGCCATCACCTTCTCATTGCCGCCGGCCGCCTAGATGGCGGTGGTGTATATCTGCAGGAACTCCGTGGGGTCGACGGAGCCGTCATACTTCTCCGGCAAGCTGGGCCGGAACCTGGCCGGCCAGCGCACCTGCTAGAGGCCTGGGGAGAGCGCCAGGCAACCTGAGCCGTACTGAACGGGCTCGGGCGATGGATGACAATTTCCCGTAGGCGGGTTGGAGCTGGAGGCCTGGGCCTCGGAACGGCTGGCGGCGTCCGCGCGCCGTTCGCGCTGTCGCTCCAAAGTGACCTGGGCGTCCTCATGGGACCGCATCTGGTTTAGCCGGTTACGGAGGTCGCCCGGGCCGTTCTTGGTCCCGGGTGTGGCGCGAGGCGCCGCGCCCTGGGCTTGGTTCTGGTTCGAGGCGGTGGGCCGGCTCGCGCTAGAAGTCGCGCTGTCGGCGCTCCCGGCCCCTGCACTGCTGTTGGCGGCGACCTGGCGATGGGCCGCGCCCACAAGGTCGGTGACTTCATTGAGCCATCGCCGCTCCCGGCCTCCGCCTCCGGTAAATGCCGGAGGGTGGCACAGGAGGGCTTCCGCCACTAGAAGGGCTCCCTGCGGCGTTGCTGACTAGAAGTTGAGGTTGCGGCGCACCGTGGAGCGGCGCGTCCGCTCGCGCCTCATGGATGAGGCCGCGGCGGACCCAGCGGGGCACTTGCCGGCTCCCTCCGCAAGGGAAGGTGCTGAGGCCGCACAACCAGGCCGCCGCTGGGCGAACTCGGCCCGCAGGGCGCGCGCCGCACGCCCTCAGGAAGACGAGGAGGGGAAGTGTGGCGGGCTCGCCACAGGGCCAGCGTCGCTTGGCAGGGTGAAGCCGCTGGACTCCTCGTCGGAGTCCCGCGGACGATGGGCTCCTGCCATGGAGTGTGCCGGTGTTGGGGATGTCGGCGTGCCGCCTGAAAGGGAAACTCCCCCTACCTGGCGCGCCAACTGTCAGAGGATGAACTCCAACCGCGGGGAGTCTGGAGACCCCCCTTTTGAGTTCGGCTAGGGGAGTTATTCACAGGACGGCAGCGACGTCAGGGAGACGATTGATGCTCGGGCGCCGGGGCCGGCGCCCGAGCTCAGAGATGGCACGCAAGGAGAGACAGGAGGAGGTAGACAGGTTTGGGCCGCGCGGAGGCGTAATACCCTACTCCTGTGTGTGTTCTGCTATGTGGGAGATAAATGTGGTTTTGGTGTTACAAGATGTTCTCAGCGGAGCTCTGGAGCTAGACCTCCCTTCGGAAAAGAGAGATATAGCGAGCTGAAGAAGACAAATAGTAGCGAGAGAGCCAGCTAGAGCCAGAGATCGAGAGTCCTCTCCTCAGACCGTGGCATGGATCCTCCTTTTATAGGTCAAGGGGAGTCCACAGTGCCAAGTATACATGAGAGAGCTTTTCTGGAGACTTCTCCTGTTGCACACATCCGCCTGCTACGCCCACGCTGGAGAGACGTCTAGTCGCCGCCTGGCTCGGCTGCCGAGGGCGGCTGGAGTAGGTCTGCTGCAGGTCTAGTCGGCACGCTGTCGGGTTGCTGTGGGCGGCTGGAGTATGGAGATGTGACAGCGCGCGCCTCCGCTGCCAGAGTGTGGAGAATCGAGGCTCTCTCAGCCGAAAGTTCTCTGACGGCACTAGGAGGGGGCCCATGGGAGGCCATCATGACGGTGCACGCATGTCCGACCGGGAGACAGGCGGGAGGCGCCCCGTCGCTTCACCATTAATGCTGGTAGTTGGGGAGCTGATCCGCTCAAGCCGGCCTCATGCCCGAGGCAGAGAGCTCATCGAGCCCTCCGCGCACACAAGGCGCCGAGCTCCTTGGGGACGGAAAATGTGAGTCCCGGGCCCGGGGAGCGAGACCTCTGTAAAGCGCCCCGGGACCGGGAAGTCCCCGTACTGTGCCCCGGGGACGCGACCCGGGGCTGAAGCTGTGGGTCCCGGGAAGTCCCAGTAATGTTCCCGAGGACATGCCCCGGGACCGAGGAGGTGGCTCCCGGGACCGGGGAATGAGTCCCGGGACCGGAGAGGTGGCTCCTAGTCCGGGGGCGAGTCCCGGGACCAGGGAGGTCCCCGGGACGCGGGGTCCGAGAAGGACGCTCCCGGGACCGGGCAGCGAGGTCGCGACCCGGGAAAGGGGCTCCCGGGTCCGGAGGCGAGTCTCGGGATCGGGGAGGTCCCCGGGACGCGGGGCCCGAGGAGGTGGCTGCGAGCCGTCGTTGCGACTCGATGGGGAGTGCGCACCCGGGCCGAGGCAGTGCTCGTGCCCAGGTACTTAGCGGGAAAAAGCCTATAGCCAGCCGTCACCGGAGCAGAATGTGGGCCCAGAGGAGCTAACGTGGCCGAAGACCCACGCGTCCCTAGGGTATGTGGGACCCCCATTCCCGTTTCGTCGACACTTTGTATTTGGATTTATGTTATGTTGCTAATGGTAACTCTGTCAATTTTGTGGATTTGTTTGATGACCATAATTTCAAATGCAATTTTAGATGTTGTGTTGGTGGGATGTTGATGAGTCTATTACAAATAATTGCCACCAACTTAGTTTATTGCCAAGTATTTTGATGCAGATAAATTTCTCTAGAATTATTCTTATATAGGATAGTACATTGTCCAAATTTATGGTCATGGAGAGATTTAGAGTGCAGTGGCATTGAGAAATTTGAGAAAAAAAATACTGATCATAGTCTGAATAAATTGCTGGCCCATTGTATATGGTTTTCTTAATGTTGCTATAACAACCATGCAGATTTTGCTTGTAATTAGTGTAGCCATTGGTCAAAATTAGTTTCCATGTTTTTTTCTTTTGGAAAACCATTGGTCTGATAGAGTGGAGATCACGATTTTGTGTTTAGGTTAGTGTTCAGTGGTACTAAGAAATCTAAGATACATAACTGACTATTGGATGATCAAAGTTTGAATAAATTGCTAGCTCTTTGTATTTGGATATGTTTATGTTGTTTATGCTTTTAGTTATAATTCTTCCAATTTAGTGTATTTGTGTGATACCATAATCTCAAATGAAGTATTAGATGATTATCCGTTTGATATTGATGCATCTACAATATAGAGTTACCAATAGCTTAGTTTATTACTTAATATTTTGATGAAGATATGTTTGTCTAGAATAATTATTATAGGTAGTATATTGCGCAAATTTGGTTAGATTCAGAGTGCAATAGTGTTGATGTTTTGTGTCGATAATATTGATTGTAGAGCTACTAGTTGGACCGAAACTCAATGGATTTCGAAAGACAAAAAGGTTTATACTGGTTCATGGGTGAGGTAATACACTACTTCCAGTATGGTGTATTGCTTTCGTTGTATTCTTTGGTGAGATTTATTATGGTGTGTGTTTTGTCCCAGGGGGTTCCTTGCCTCGCCTTATATACTGAGGAGGCAAGGTTACAAGGTAAGAATCCCAGTTAGACTTGACCAAGTGATTTCCTTCTTAGAACACAGAATAACCGGCTAGGACTATATCCCTTTCCTTACCGTGCAAGGTTACATGAAGCCAAGTTCTACTATATTTCTAATTACATGGGCCAGCCCATCCTCTATCCGAGTGGTCGCATTGCCTTCCTTGAGATACTCAGGGCCCATGGCCTCCATAAACAGTATTGATAAATTTGGCATAAGTTATTGACTATTAGATGATAAGCTTCTTAACAAATGGAGAGCCCTTTGATTTTGAATTTTTTTTTATGTTGCTAGTAATAACTCCACAATTGCTATTAATTAGTTTGTGTCGACCTCACTGTTATGTGTTTAGATTAGTGTTGAGCGGCATTGAGAAATCTTAGATAAATAACTAACTGTTTGATGATCATATTCTTAATAAATTGCCAACCCTTTGTATTTGAATCTTTTATGTTGCTAGCAGTAACTCTGCCATTTTTGTGTGTAGTTGTGGGATGACCATAATCTCAAAAGCAATTTTAGATGTTGGGTCAGTGGGATACTGATGAATCTATTACAAATAATTGCCACCAACTTAGTTTATTTCTAAGTATTTTGATGTAGATAAGTTTATCTAGAACTATTCTTATATAGGATAGTACATTGTGCAAATATATAGTGACGAAGGGATTCAGGGTTTAGTGGCATTGAGAAATTTCAAATAAACAATCGATTTTTGGGTGATTCGAGTCTAAATAAATTACCAACCCTTTGTATTTGGATTTTCATGTTGCTAGTAACAAACCTGCCAATTTTGTGAGTAATTAGTGTTGCCCTCTGTGAAGTTGAGTTTCTATAGATTTATTTTTTGGAAAATCATTGGTGTGCGTCTCATAGTGTCAACCTCACCGTTTTGTATTTAGGTTAGTGTTCAGTGGCACTGATAAATCTAGGATAAATAACTGATAATTGGATGATTAGAAGTTTGAATAAATTGATTGGTCTTCGTATTTGGATATCTTTATGATATTAGTAATAACTCGTGTAGTTTTATGTATTTTTGTGATAATTACAATCTCAAAATTGCATTCTGAAATGTAATTGTAGATGCTTATTTATTGGATACTAATGCATCTACGATAGAGAGTTACCAATAGTTTAGTTTATTGCTAAGTATTTTGATTGAGATAAGTTTGTCTTAAGGCTATGAGATTCATAGTGCAATGGTATCAATAAATTGGACATAAGTTATTGACTATTGGATGATCAGAGTCATAACAAATTGAGAGCCCTTTGTATTTGTATTTTTTTTATGTTGCTAGTAATAACTCTGCTAATTTTTCTACTAATTGGTGTAGCCCTTTGTCAAGTAGCTAAGATGTATCTTACATATTTGCATTCAGTGGTATATAGAGTTCTAATATCCCTTGCAAAAAAGAGAATTCTAATATTATTAAAGTGTGAAAAACACTTTTAGACATTATGAGTAACATGGTGGTAAATACATGGTAATAAATATTATAGTTATGCAGCTTAACAAGTATAATGAGGATAGTTTATCAATTAGAAAATCTTGTTTATTTTATTACTAGATTTTGACAAAGTCGTGCTTAGTGATAATCTGACTGACTATATAACACCTTCAAGAATGCTAGCCTTTTGTATTTTGATTTTTTTTAGCGGTGGAAATAATTTTGCACTTTTTGTGTATCTATGTGATGATCATAATCTCAAATGCAATTTCACCAGTGAATTATTGCCAAAGTGTGCAAATAGTGTAGTCTATTACTTAGATGGAGGATAATTTGCTTTGAAGTTATATAGCATTCCGCAATATCTTTCTGATGTGGTTTGGGAGACCTTTTCCTTGTTTCAGCCTTTTATTTGAAATAGAGCAATTATTCATGCTTTTTCTTTGGTTATTTTTTGATAAAATTCATACATGCTTGGCTGTTGTAGAATGACAATTTGACCAAAAGTCATAAGAACTGATAAGCATACGTTTTACTATTAAAAAACCATGTCCATTTATTTTAGGACATTCTCGGATCATTTATAGTTATTTGCAAAAGAGTCAAGTTTATACTGTTGAGTTTGGTTGCACAGGGGCACTACTGTACTATTGCTACTATTGTGTTGCCTTGCCCCTTTCTCCATAGTTCTAGTTGTGCTACTGCTAGTTAGGTAGCTGTTTTATGCGTTTAATTATATGGAGCTAGATTATAGACCTATAGTTTATTTAAAAGTAAAATAGCATTACATACAATTGGCGCATTTCTAATTTATTTTTTAAAAAAATATATATTTACCTATATATTTTGCGCCGTATTGACCTACACCGTTATAAATTGCTTCTATCATATATGATTAACGGTGTAAATCTATCAACTCTTCTTATCTAATAAACCGGATGCGAACGCACGTGTTGCTCCCACGCACTGCTCTTGCCCACATCCCCTTGTGCGTGCTGGGACGCTGCGTTGTTCAATGCCTCCAAGGCTCTAACCACACCTTCATGTAGTCGAACAATATAGACCGTTGTGGTTGTGCTCATGGATGTCCTCAGCGATTTCGCATCAGCCCTCTTTAATCGAGCCGTCAGATTGGCCCCGATAGGCATTACGTAGTTACATCTTGTGCTGAAAATGTCATGATGCTAGCTACCCCGTGATTATACCATATTATCTCACTTAAATGAAACTACTAAAGTATCGACATCAATCGCCCATGGCTCAACTAAGACTCAGGCATGTGGACTACAGGTTGATCGATCAAATCTGTTAATCACACCACAACACATAGTATAGTCTGGCAGAGTGATAGTGGATCAAAATTAAATCAGTTATCCAAAAACACAGGACGCAACTATCAAATATATCAGTGCTTACAAGTTGGGTTATGCTCTTATAACAAAAAAAAAATACTTTAATTTAGAAAAAAAAAGAGCTTGGTTTTCTTAGGTTACTATCAAAAACCGCTTTTGGGATCTAAAGATGAGAGCGAATTTATTAAAGTATTAATTTTGATTATATTAAATTCATTGTTTAACAATGGGCCTACTTATTATCAGTGACATCAGGGATACTTTCAGCAAGAAATATATCGAAGAATTAGTGATGGATTAGCCAAAAATCTCAATTTATCAAAAGCTAGATCTAAAATTTTCGAAAAATTAGCCTTTTATGATTATATTGGTAATAATCTGGTAAGGAGGATTGCAAGTCCCTTCTGTTGCTTGCCAACATCTCAGATGCGGAGTACTCCAGTCTCCACTCATGGACAGTCGACCTGTAGGTTCGCGCCCTTGTATAGGCCCGTGTATCAAAAGTTGAAGATGGGAGATTTTTAAAACGTCCAGAGGGCGGTGGAGTCAGCAATTTTTTTTTGCAACTGGTCTCGCTCGTGGGCTCGTGGCCCGGGTAACAGCCCAACCAACCATTGTGCAGCATCCATCTGGAAACACGCGCTTTCTCCCTTCCCCAGATAACAAACCGACCAAATCCCCCGCGAGGAAGGTAACGACCGGACCGGTCAAGTTCCAACCGCGCTTTGCCGATCCTTCCTATGCAGGACATCCTTGAATTCCTCATTCGGCGGCGGGTAGCAGCCTGCCTGGCTCCCGTCTCGTCAAACTTCCCATTAGAATACTACAGGAAGCATGGCCACCCGACGAAGAATCCCCCCGCTACTTCTTCATCCCCCGCACGGAAGAATATCTCCATTGTGCATCGCATGGTGTTCGGAAGGGAAAAGAGAAGAAGGGGAAGAGGAGGGAGACGACAAGAGATTTTGCCCCGCCAGCGAGCCAAAGGCGGCCGTTCTTTAGCTTCGTCCAAGGTTCGGTGTCTCGCCTCTCTTATCCGTTTCAAAAGAAAATTGCGTTGCTGTGCTGGTGCCAATGAAGTTTTGGCTGTCCTAGCCTTCTGGATTAGTAGTTGTAATGATCTAGGGACAAGTACAAATATTGCTGCATAGTACGAATTCAAGCTCCTTATAAACTGAGAGTATCATTTTCTGTACTTCGTTTGATAAACAGGCAAAACATTCATCTGATTGTTCTGGTGGGTTTTGCTTAAACTGATTGCTTTATAACTCTGGAGTCAGTACGATATGCCGGCACCATCCGCACCCATCCATCTGGGAGTTCCAACTCCGTATATAACGTCTCATGGATCTAGAGTTGCACGACTACACATGTATGACTGGATTGTGCTGATTCTTCTGGTCGTAGTAGATGGAATATTGAATATAATAGAGCCATTCCATCGATTTGTTGGATCAGATATGATGACAGATCTCAGATACCCCATGAAAGACAACACAGTCCCATTTTGGGCGGTGCCGGTAAATGTCTTCCCCTTTTAGTTCTATCCAGCAGATTTCATTTGGCCTGTACAAGTAATTAGTCTTTCTTGAAAAATCATGCTTATCTAGATAATTGGTATCATTGGACCTATGATTATCATCACTGGAATATACTTCAAGAGGAGGAATGTGTATGATTTGCATCATGCCATACTAGGTGAGCTCATGTTCTTTCTTTTCTGCTTTGTTATGCTATTCTACTCATTTGTAATATTTTCTCAAACCTAGCATGCGCTTCCAGGTCTCTTATTTTCAGTTCTTATCACGGCGGTTTTAACTGATGCCATTAAAGATGGAGTTGGTCGACCACGTCCAGATTTCTTCTGGCGCTGTTTTCCTGACGGAGTGCCTGTAAACTTATATCTTTCAATTGAATCCTGTAATGATAATTGTATCGGAGCCCTTTGTTACATCTGTCCTGCAGTATGAGGAACTTATGGATTTTCTTGAATTTCAGGCTTACAATAATTTCACTACAGGCGTGCTTTGTCATGGTAAGGCGAGTGTTATCAAAGAAGGACACAAGAGCTTTCCAAGTGGCCATACTTCTTGTAAGCGATCATGTCTGTCAGTTGATAATTTCATTACCTTGATACTCCGTGATACAAAATATCCGTGGATTGTGGTCTTAAGATTTAGCATGACCAAACACATAGGATTGATCATACTCTAGACTGCAGGAGCTTTTATGTGCTACCTGCTCTTGTGTAGTTGCGACGGATGACTGACGAATTTACTTTTGTTTTTCAGGGTCTTTTGCTGGCCTCGGTTTCCTTTCATGGTATCTGGCTGGTAAAATAAAAGTTTTTGACCGAAGAGGCCATGTTGCAAAACTCTGCATTGTTATTCTCCCTCTGCTTCTGGCAGCCTTGGTTGCTGTTTCTCGGGTAGATGACTATTGGCATCATTGGCAAGATGTGTTTACCGGTGGAATTTTGGGTAGGTTAATTTACAGGTCACCTTTGCATTATATCCCATAACGAGTAGAGAGGATAGTGGCAAGCATGCTGCATGTAATTCTTGGGAGGTTATAACTTATTGACAAAACTTTGCAGGGTTGGTGGTTGCTTCAATTTGCTACCTTCAATTTTTTCCAATGCCATCTGATGAAAACGGTATGATTCCGAGTTCATACCCATTTTTTAAACTGATACTTCATATACTTCTCACAATATCAGTTTTTTTTCCATTGCCATCTGATGAAAACGGTATGCTTCCGAGTTCATACCCATTTTTTAAACTGATACTTCATATACTTCTCACAATATCAGTTTTTTTTCCATTGCCATCTGATGAAAACGGTATGCTTCCGAGTTCATACCCATTTTTTAAACTGATACTTCATATACTTCTCACAATGTCAGTTTTTTTTCCATGTGCCAATCTGTATGTGTAGTTGATGTGAACTTGTGCTATTTTGGGAATTTCCTGGACATCACATGGTTGACAATACCATGTTCAGTACGAAAGCTATCTGTAGCTGTACTGTAATTTCCTGTGTTCAAGAGCTACAGATATTCATATATTGCTGATGGCTTTACTTTGTTCAATGACAGGCTTATGGCCTCACGCATACGCCCGGCACATTCTTAACCCTGATCAGCTGGAGAATAACGCGCAACCCACATCCGTGGATCGCCCGAACTCTCTACCAAACGGTTCATTTCGAAGTTCTAGTGGATTGGAAATGGGGAACACGAGCCAAGCATTAGATTTCATGGAAGCTGGTCGTAGACACCAATGACAGGATACAACCTGCTACGGTTCGTAGCAGACGTACCTGACGCACTTTTGATAGCCTGAGATAGTGAGATTTGTGTGGGGACTTTTCAGGTTCACTTGTTACATACCATAGTGATAGCCTGTACATTTCAACATGAAGTTGTTCGCTATTTCTCATGTAAATCCATACCAGAGTAAAAAAAACGCATCAGTATGCGTGACAGTTGATAATCACATTACTTGTTTTAATTGGAGTATTAACTCATAACTGTGCTAAGAAGCAGATGTGTCGTAGTGGCGTACTTTCATGTAAAACAAACATCAGTTTGTTCTTTGTTGTGCTCTGTGGGTCTTACTTAAGATAAGGATCCACAAAAAGGGGCTATAATTTGTAGTTGCCGTGATCATAGAACTGGACATGTTTCATGAAGATCTGAACACGTCTCAAGTCTCAACGGCCCGTCGCTAATCCTGACACAACGCTGTAGTTTTTCTCAATGGCGAGTAAATCAATCGACGGAGATGGCACAACGCCGCCGTCGCTCTCTTCTTCACCAGTCGGAGCCACCCTGCCGCCCTCTTCCTGATCCTCTCTGCTCGGATGCCACACCAAGGCGGCGGCGGAGCAACGGAGACAGCATGGACATCGATGGGCCGGAAAGGAATTGTGGCTTACGTTCGGCCCGTTCTGTTTGGTCCGGAACGTGATTCTGGCTTACATGCGGCCCGTTTTTTGTTAGGCCGGAACGTGATTGTTGGCTTGCATGCGGGCCATTTTACTGAACGGGACTGTGAATTGCGTACGGCCCATTTTAGTTCGGGCGGAGCAGGAGTGGGAGCCGCTCGTCCGCTCGGAGGTCGCAGCTCCGGGCCGGCGGCGGTACGTTGGGCATCGCAATGAGCTTCCTGGGAAACCAATGGGTCTACATGCAGATCTGCTAAATGTCCGGTCATGAATCCCATCATCTCATCGGCCGCCGGAGGAGACGGCATCGCGACTGGACCGAGCCAGGAACTGGCGGCCATCGACGCCTGCAATGTGGATCTTGGCCATTCTGAGTCTGCCGATCCAATTGCGACTCCTGAACAAAGCGTGGTTTGGGTGAATAGGCTCGGGCCAAGGTGTGTAAGTGTCGTCGACGCCTGCAATGCGGATCTTGAGCATTCTCTTACAAGAAAGTGTGGTTAAGCTTAGCTTCCTACGCTACTCTTAAAAAACATTCAGGTGTAGCAGGCTTCTAGCTTTTGTAAGAGATTTTTCATTGTTCCAACATGATCATGTTCTCTCCTTCGCTACGTGTCGTGCAAATTCCATGTCATATATAGAGTATAAAACACGTGTAGCAGTATGTGTAAATGTGAGTAGAGGATCAGCACCATATGTATAATTATCTATCTGGTCCGTATAATCATGACATGCCTTTTGTTTTGGAGCATATATGTGCTATGATGCAGGTGCGTCGTGTGTACTCATGCGACACAAAGAAACATGAGAACAACATGGCCTGAACGCTGAAATGATCCCTCGTTATCTTTTATCATTGGTGTCAGTCAAAAGCGTCCTGGTGACCTCAGGCTTGAATATGAATATATGATTCTCTGCTGTACTATTGTTCGTCTGCCATGTGAACCAGGTGACAATCAGTGAACATTTTCCCTGAATTTGCAAAGTAAAGGAGGTCGCCGACACTTGCATTACGTCCATCTAAATACTCCTAGTATATCACAGTGTCAAGTTGCTCTGAGGTTGCTCACCTTGTTCCAAGAAAAACCATGTTGCACTGTCTGACTCCTTGGACAGGCTGTTTACTTTGAATAAGATAGTAAGGTTTGAATCAATGCACATATTCAGGCATCCGAGCAACATGGCCAAATTGGGCCTAACCTGCCCCTAGTTAACTTGGAACAGACAAAAAACCTGCGAGCTGAACCTGACACACCAACGGGTGGCTCTGAATTAATCTAAGACCAAGAGATGATCAGAAACTTTAGTGGAGGTGAGCCTGATATGAGCTGTTTGGATGACTCTGGAAAGGAATTTTGTTGTGACACGAATGATAATGTCTTTCCAACAAGATATGGGTCGTCATTATGTTGCCATTTCTTTGACTACACCACAATTGAAACCTGCCCCTTTTCTTCTCCGCACAATCAACCACGTTAGGCAACAAATCGTGGTAGATTATATCATAAATGTAACTTTCTTGTAAACATCACATTTGTCTTAGCTCTCCAGAACGCCAGGTCAAATTTGCTCAAACTTCTCAGCGAAGCATGCTGTTTATTTTATTTGCGGGAACCATTGAAGCCGACGCAACAGATAGATGGTCCAACGTGGGGCTTCAAATTAATCAGATTAAATGGTGGACGACTTATGGCTTTTCTGACATTGAGAGAGATTTTTTTCAGCCTACTTTTGAATTGTCTGTGACCACTGGATGCACAATGCATCAATTTCTGTGGCACCCGCGCCATCAAAAATTTCAGTGATCATCTGTGGTCTGACCAAATTACAGTTGATATATGGACCTGAATTAATATATCAACAACCAAAAATCTGTCCCATGTATATTTGTAATAATTTAGGATGTTGAGAAGTACTAGCATGTGTCAATTCTCAGGTTTCTTAGGTCATCTCCTTGCTAGAAAACCTGGGAGAACATAGTTAATTGTGGTATATATGTATGAATCATGTTGTGCGTATATCAGCAGTCAGCTGATTAGCTGGTAGGAGTTCTACCTAATTGACTTCCTTTCACAAAAGTGCATCACTGAACAGCACACTTGCACCTTGGGGCGACAAGATACTACTCCCTCCATCCACAAATGTAAGCATTGGGTACTTATGCTTGCATTGTATTCTTTTGTCATATCTGCTGTACAACTGCCATGAACTTACAAGAACAGAGAAGAGATTACAGACCAAATTAACAAGAGAAATTAGGTCAGGAAAAAAGGAATGCAGAGGGGACAGTCTACAATAGTAGTCACAATCTGCGTGGCTTGGGACTCTCTGATCTCGCAGAGAGCCCACACAGAAGGCGAAGTTGGCAGCAACATGCACATGGCTTTCAGAAGATTATTCAATCGATATAGGCCGGATGGGCTACAAGATGACAAACGGCATTGACTCAATACGCTAATCCAGCGTAAAAAGAAAAATAAACCTAAGACAAGTTGTGTGCGCCGATCTGTACTGTACACGGCTGACCCAATCGTGGCGTGAAGTCCTCAAATTAAGCCACCGATTAGATTATCGTGACCTCGTGAGTCTTGTATATGCATTTGCTGCAAACTGAAGACATATAGAGTATATGATTTTTTTTCTGAAGTTGCTTTTCACGGTCAAAGGCTAACCACCGGGACGGATGAAACCCTTAATAGCATAGTACTCACGGGTTTTGGGGTTTAATCAGCGTGGTGCATTGTATCACGGGTTATGGGGTTTAATACCATACGTCCATAACTCACGGGTGGGTATATATGCAAGGTTTACTTGATCTAATAGTACGAACTTGTGAGCCCTTTAACTATTTGGTGGCACAACTTTAACAGTTTGATTGAGTGGAAAGAATAAACAGGCACATGATCAGAGTAGACAACGGTTATTGCGATCATTAAAAAAACTGTTATGCCAATTTGATTTGGTTATGATACAATCATACAAACAACTAGCGAGCTATATGTAAGATCATGTACACATAATCATAATATTGTGATGAAAAATTAATTACCATCGCTTTATGGTTGAAAAACAAGAAGAAAAAAAAAATAAATGACCGTTTTATCCCTTGCGGCTGAGAGAGCTAAATAAATTGTAAGGGTAAAAATGAAATTTCCTTTAGGATTCCACCCATTTAGCTCTATTAGGAGGTATGGCTAGTGAAGATGCTGCACCTTGGAGGAGTGCCTTTAGTGGCTTTTGAAGATGAGAAGAAATATGAAGACCAAACATTTAGCTCGAAGAGGAGTGCAAACTTCGGTGACTCATGGAGTTTAAACTTCAGCGACTCGTGGAGTGCAAAGGTTCAATGACTCACAGAGTGTGAAGAGCTTACTCTAGCATGAGCTTGGCTCATGCATTAGCTTATGTTCTCCGTATGGGATTGACCGTAAAAACGTTCCTCTATGAGAAATAAAATATCCATATGAGATGATACTTGAGTAAACTTCTTTGGTGACGTTACTCGAGTTTTCAGATGTTTCAAGTTTTAAGCGAAAGAGTTGACACGCTACATTCACCCCCCTTTAGACATATTACCGGTCCTACACTGTATAGTATTTACAATCTGGTAAATCTATCTATCTATCTTCTGTACATATACTAATTGGGTATTTCTTTAAGAGCTCCCATGTTAACAAGAACAGAAATACTACAGAACAACATACTGTTGGGGCGTAATAGTTTATGCATTGGCGTCATACTAACGCTAGCATGAAACCTAAGGTATCGGAACCTATGGGTATCATGTCTGGCACTCTTGTATTAGGTTTGGTACCCAGATATCATGTGTGGTATCTACGGTAACAAGTGTGGTATCAGATCTAATACCCAAGTTTCATGTTGACATCGGCATAACATCAGCATATAAAGTATCCCGTTGACCCAATAGGATCGCGTGAGCTAGTTGTCCTCTATATAAAAAGATCTAGCTGTTGATTACATATATCATATTGCCATAACCCTAGATCTAAATTTAATATCGTGGGTCACGTTGAAAACCCATCTATTCTACACGTGGTGAGAATTGAGATTCTAAACTGAATACAACTCAATTTTTTGTTGATTCCAAATTCTAGACTTTTCAAAATATATAAAAGGTACAACTAAGACTCGAAACTGGATACAATTTGCTATTTATTAATTACGAATTTCATAATCATTAAATCATGAAAAATCTCTTTTAATATTTTTTAAATGTCAATAATTAATAGTAATCTTGCAATGCCGGGTTAGCGACTAGCAAGTATGGCTAATCAGTACTTGAAAATTAATCGTTTATTGTCAGTGTTAAACCGACTAGCAGATCAGCGTCATCTGGAGCACATTTTCCATCTGTAGCAGCATAAATATAAGGTAGCCAAGGCATATAAGCTTTTTGTCATTTTTTCTTTTGTTTTCCCATTGTTTTTGTCAGTTTTCTCTTCTGTACGACAAAGCAAGATCTTTGACAAACTTCATAAAATCCTTATCTGTACTGCATCCCTTTTCTTTTGGAAAACCTCACCCCATGTGATGTGCTTCACTTACTACGTTGTATATGTACTACTACTAATCCATGGTCAAATTAAGACGCCGTACACATCATGCATATTGTTTGATTAACTGAGGATGCCGGGCGATACTTGAAGATATGAATGAATGTTCAGTCGTCAGCTCTGAACAGTAAGCACCCAAAGTTAAAGTGTAATAGTTGTTTAACTGAAGAAAAGTACAAGCTATATGTGCATATCTACGTAGCTTTCCGTATTCTCATACTATATAGTAGTATAGTACCACACCATTCTGACTGCTTTTGTTGTTAGCATCATTTAATTTGCTTACTTTAGAAACATTCCGGCGATATATATGACTCTCAAACTTGTATGGCGCATGAAGTGAGGAAACGACTGGTTATTTACACTTCGTTGTTGTGTCGTGCCGCCATACGTGCACGCCTGTAATATATATACTCCACATGCATATGAACAGTTCAGTTAACACAGTGCAAGTTGTATAGTGCCTTACAACTCAACGACGACTAAATTAAGGAGAAAATAACTACGAATAGTTAGTTAATCCAGTTTGATCTCTTGCTATCTATTACCTTGTCAAAGAAAGAGCTCGTGCTGAGAGAGATAGGTAGCTTTCAGACCGGACGTACTGAAGTGAGAGTGCAGCTACAGACATAAAGAAAGATAAGAAACTATGCAGTGATGGGGAGCTAATCTAAATAATATAACCACTTGGGCAAGTTTTCTTTTGATGCGCTATAATAGCTTAGCTAACTGCACGTTGATTAGTTAGGCAGCAGCAGCAGGATGGCATGCCGAGATCGACATCGAAATATCGCCTGTGAAGTTTGACCCGTGTCCAATGGCCGCCAATGGCGTCGCAGACGTCCATGGATTACGTACCAAAGACGTGCTTATCCGGACTCCAATTTGCGATTAAAGTGAGGTTGAGCACATGTGGCGGCATCCTCTTTTGATCCCCCAAGAGCCACACAGATGATTAATTAACTAATCGCCTAATCGGAGCAGCAGCTGGGCATACTGATTGATTAATTAGTTGGCAGTTAAATAGTGCTTTATATACCCTCTTTGCATTGCTTCTTGATTCGGTAAGGTGTGGAAGAACAGGCCAATTTGTCCATTTCACAATACTAGTACTACTGGTTTGGTGATAAGATAGTGTATGTGGTATGCTTGGTAGCTACTAGGTGGCTTTGTAATCCAGCCCTAAGAGTTTAGCATAATGACATATTTTCCATTTGCCCCCTGTATTTATGTACAACTCACCAGACAGGTACATATGCAGCTGTAATGTACATATGTACCTGCAGCCTCCAGCTGGTACACATATTTTAGCTGAAATTCAGGATAGATGCCGCGTTCTATAACTCTTTATTCCTGATGTAAGCTGCTGCAATTTGGCTAACACACAACCACACATTATATTTTACTAGCTAGCAATCAACGAAGAACAAGGTAGAAATAAAACCTCCACTGTCATTTCAGCAAAACCGTAGACTTGTGGACTTTTGACTAGTAGCTTTGTCCTGCCTGAGCCATTTTGTGTGAATCAGCTGCAAGAATCTAGCTAGGTCTAATAGAGTACATCCACTTGGCCATCTATCAATGTGGCCAGATTGTAGCCCACAGTACACGGTGCACGCACACACCACTTGCACCTGCATTTAATTACGCAATAAACATGCGTATGTACGTACGTAAGCACGAAATGCAGCTGCAATACAGAGTAGTAGTGCTAGTATTCATGCCGATGCAGCAGCCCTAGCTAACCGGGGTCCTTGTTTTTTGTCTTCGCGTGAGCAAGTCATATACCACGGTAATGGTTTGGCTGTCACCCACCGACCCTTTCGCAGGTGACAGTGTAGAGACTTTGCTGTTGCGGCGAGACTACCACCAGCCCGCTACTAGTACTTCTGAATCTCCAAATCCCAAGGGCTCACATGCAAGACGCCCACCTTGAGGACCAAGGGAAACGGCCATATATGCAAGCTTTGAGATCCGAGCCATAAAACATTGGGTTGACTTACCATAACCAGCAATCCACATGCAAAGAGATTGCAACGCCTATCTGCATTTAGCAGTAGTTAATCTGTTGGCAAGCAAGGTGCATGCTACAGAAGATCGTCTCACCTCACCCGGTGCATGTTTTTCCATGATTCGGCGATCGACCAGCGACAAGTGCGCGCGAGAGAGTTACTCAATCAGATGGGCAGAAACAACACGGCAGGGGCAGGACCTGCTGCATGTGGCCACTGCTGGCCTTGCATTGGCCAGCATGCAGCTGGCTAGGCAGCTACGGCGTCAGCGACAGGCAGCTCGAGCCGCAGGGAAAGCGAGACAAAGAATGGCTATACTCTGGCTGTTTCATATTAGTCGTTGTTTTAGCTCTGTCCTTAAGATAAATATCTTTATCTTTAATTATTAATTTTTAGAAATTTATATGGTTCAATGTTATAAAATTTACGTTTTTAGATTTATCATGAGAAATGTTTTTATATTAGATATTTTACATGTTGTTAAAAAATATATATTTATAGACATTAGTATATAAATAAAAATATTTAATTTAAAATAAAGTTAAAATAATAAGTAATTTAAAATAGAGGAAGGACCTGCGGCGCTACAGCTTGCGACGGAGGCCACCGGAAAGGAGAAGGCTCGCGTCTCCACTTTCCACACGCAGCCACGTGCCGGTGATCCTGTCGATGGACCGATCGGGTCTCCAAAGTCAGGCTGCCTCCATGCTGTTTTTGTTCCTGTTCCTGTGTCCCTTGCACACACACACTCTCGAGAGGCTGCACTGTGCTGTGCAGCTGTTGAGCCAAAGTAATCAAGGAGTAATAAGCAGCAGCTAAGCCTCCTTCCCAAGGTTCTCACTTGCGTTTCCCGTGTCCAAGTGGGAAACTTCCAGGAAGGTATGGGTGGGGCCTCGGGATTGAGGCAAAGCGTTGGCTGTTCTGAGTTTTGACAACTAGTATATCAAAAGACAGCTTTGGTTCAGGGTTTCAGCCTCTCTATAGCCATCCATGCATATCTACATGCATGTTCAGTGGAGCTGGGCAGTTACCAGACTTGATGCTGATACGCACAGCACCCTCATAACTAACTGATGGTGCCTCATGATGTCATGGTGTAAGATATTATATTTTCTTTGTGCCTAAAAAGACTTTATCTTATGGTTCTATGTATGTCAATACAAAACTAAAACGACTAAAATACTATTTGCTTTAGCAAATTTTAATTATTTGTCTTTCACTTTCATAAACTCCAATACATTTTGTTGAAAATATAAACACATGTAAATTTAATTTATTCCATAAATAAATCATGACATTACTAGTATAAGCAAAGAGAACCATGTAATCTGATCTAAACATGTATATGACAACAATTAACATGAATAGATCAAACACATGAGACATAGTGTACAAGTACCTATAGCCCTGCTATGGAGCAGATACAGACACAGCACGTACCGCACGAACGACACGCGGCACCGGGTGACAACGACGACGCGAGCGACCGAATGTGAAGGAAGACGAGCTGTGATGGGCGCACAGCGAGTAGTAGCGCGTAGCGCTTCCTAAAAACCTTATTCGTCCTCTCTTAGTGCAGGACGTCGAAGGCGAGGGTTTCGGAGACCTGCTCTCCCAATCCGTCGGTGCACACCGATGAACGGGATAGAGTAAACGACGAACGACGGCTCAGAACAGAAGAGATGGTAAGCTCTAGATTGTTTTCGCATATGTTGCGTGGAGACATCAGCTCGGTATTTATAGAGATACTAGGACGCGTGATCAGGACACCCGTACGATCTCTATCTCGTAACCGAACCGGATAAGCCGCGCGTATCTTATCCGGACTTCACGCTTATCAAATTATCCCGTGAGTTCAAAACAAATTCCGGATAAGTTGTTAAGATTTACAGTAAAACAGAACTGTAAAAAGAAGCTGTATCTACGCAAGCATGAGAAGCCAATTTTGGCGGACCATTCACGCGCATATCGCGTATGCCATGCGCGTGTGCCCGCCGCCTCGCCTCGCTTGGTGAGGCGAGGCGAGCGAGCACGCACGTGTGTTTCTCTATATCTCTCCACTATGCATGTCTCAAGTAGCTAGGAGAGAGCTCACCCTTATAAGGAGGTCTCCATCTCTTAGAACTAACAAGGTGGTATTAAACTTCCTATACCACTCTCCATGAGGTGAGCTTTTAAGATTTTTCTAGAAATTATTCTCCACATGCGCCTTAGCCCACTTAGTAATTCCAACAATCTCCCACCAAATCTCAAAGTCTCAAAGAGATTTGCCATTTTCTAAAGTATTGTTTATATACCAGTGTTTCGATGAAGATCGGTTAAGGTTGAACATCCATCTAGAACTCCAAACTACACTTACTCACAACTTGAATAATAGACTACGCCTTGAATTGCAAGTTTTGTGTAAGCAAGTTTCACTCAAAGCCTTGATTGATACTAGGCCGTCAGTAGCCCACCCCTTGGTTGGAGCTTATAAGTAATATTTCTTGGTCTTTCATGAACTTCCTAGGATATTCACCTAAAATCTCCATAAACCGCGACCAACGGTTGAGCTCATATAGGTGTGTTCTTTCAAAAATGCTCTGTAGAACAACATCTTCGCTAATTAAAGCCAACAAAACACATTAAGGAAAATGCCAACTTGCCTTACAGCTTGTGAGAGTATATGCATCTTCACTTAGAGACAGTTAAAGGTACTTTCCTCCCATTAACTAATGGCTTGTTCTTCCCAGATCCTAATTCACGGGATCGCCGATCACATAGGTTGGGTTACCACCATAGTGTAACTCACATGGGTCTCATTCCCATCTCCCTCGATGCATTATCTATCACATTTCGTGATAGCCCCTTCCTAAAGTGATCTGCCAGGTTGCTAGCTGTTTGGACATAATCCAAATTTATAATTCCAAAATTTCTCAATTTCCTGACAGATTTTAATCGTCTCTTCACATGTCTAGACGATTTCATGTTATCCTTAGAACTATTCACCTTAGCAATGACAGTTTGATTGTCATAGTTCATAAGGATAGCCGGCGCTGGTTTTTCAACCACAGGCAAATCCATTAATAGATCACGCAGCCATTCTGCCTCAACAGTAGCAGTATCTAGTGCCGTAAGCTCTGCTTTCATAGTTGATCTCGTCAAAATGGTCTGTTTGTATGACTTCCATGAAACAGCACCACCACCTAGTATAAAAACATATCCACTAGTGGCTTTGATCTCATCAACATCAGAGATCCAGTTGAAATCACTATATCCCTCCAATACCGATGGGTACCCAGTATAGTAAAGTCTAAGATTCATAGTACCCTTCAGATAGCGCATAACTCGCTCAAACGCGTGCCAATGATCATCTCCTGGATTAGAGGTAAACCGGCTCAATTTGCTCATAGCAAAGGAGATGTCTGACTTAGTTGTACTAGCTAGATACATAAGTGAGCCAATTATTTGGGAGTACTCCAGCTGATTCCTTGTAATTCTTTTGTTTTTTGAAGCAAAAGACTAGCATCATAGGGAGTTGGATAAGGCTTACTATCAATATAACCAAAGCGGCTCAAGACTTTTTCTACATAATGAGATTGCAAAAGTGTAATCACATCCTCACCTCTAATTAGCTTAATGTTTAAGATAACATCAGCTACTCCCAGATCTTTCATATCAAAGTTTTAAGACAAGAATGATTTAACCTTATTAATCACATCAAGGTTTGTCCCAAAGATTAGTATGTCATCAACATACAAACACAAAATAACTCCCTCACCTCTACCATAGCGATAGTATACACACTTATCTGCTTCGTTGACTGCATAGCCTGCAGAAGTTAGTGTTCTATCGAATTTCTTATACCACTGCTTAGGAGCTTGTTTCAGACCATACAAAGATTTTAACAACTTTAGCACCTTACTTTCTTGACCTTCTACTACAAATCCATCAGGCTACTCCATATAAATTTTCTCATCCAGCTCTCTGTGGAGGCCATGGGCCCCGGGTACCTCATCACAAGTATATGGGCCACTCGGATAAAGGATAGGTCGAGTTTTATAGTTAGAGATATAATAGCACCCGGTAGATTTTGTCTTGTACAGAAAGGAATATACAATCTTAGCCGGGTAAGATGTATCTCTAAGAAAGAAATCCTTTGGCCGTATCCGGCTGGGATTTCTATCTAGTACCCCTGTCCCCCAGTATATAAGGGGAGGCAGGGCGCCCCCTGAGGACACGAGATCATTGATCGACACAAATCCTCAAAGGAATACCACCACAACTGGACGTAGGGTATTACCTCACCTCGAGGGCCTGAACCAGTATAAAATCTCCTTGGGTTCCTTTGCAATCCCCCGAGTTTCCCCTTGCCGAGTAGCCCTATAGTTATATTGCCGGTGTAAAACATCGACAGTTGGCACGCCAGGTAGGGGCTCCGGCGAGTTTCATATCTACCAGCTCGATGGATCCAGCAACCAGAGTCGATGGCGGCAAGTTCTCTCCTGGAGATACAATAACCTTCGGAAGCCTCAACTTCATCACCAATCAATTCGGCGATCTCACCTTGGCCGACGCAGATCCGATCCAACCGGCCGAGGAACCAGCCAACTCCGCGCCAGTCGGCATACAAGACATTGCAGTCACACTCGCCGAGTTGCTGCGGCAATCTACCACCTTGCCGGGTCTCGGGACAACTCTCTCCTTCAGTGTCCGGCTTGCGCTTGGCCTCGAGCCGGCCCGGGTAGGGCTAAGAGGGAGAGAGATTATTAATCTCCTTGGCAGACCCGGTGACGCCGCGGATCTACATCCCACTCGGCAGACCCGATCTTTTGCGATTCAGTTTAGACACGGCCAAGCGCCGTTTCAGATTGAATCTAGAGAGGTCGGAGTCGTTCTTACTCCGATGAATTACTCGGACTCCAACTCTAGGTCGGACAACGGCTCGAACACTAGTTCAGACTCCAGTCTGGCAAGCTTTCTCCTGCCCCGTGAGATCTTTATGGCTTCAACACCACCACCCGAGGTGCGCCGACTATAAAAGGAGCAGCACGAGGAGGCGCGCCGGCTACGACAACAAGAGGAAGCTGACTGCGCGGCTCGCAACGATGGGCTACGCAAGGCTGGGCGAACTGCCCAACAACAAATTCTCCAGACCAAAGTCGGTGACTACGACATCTTCGTCACGCCATAACAGAACGTCGTGGCCGCTGTAACCCTGCTGGACACACTCCAGCTTGGGCCTGACCACCAGGCCACCCCGACTATCGCCAAGATCAAGGCGATGATTACAGCTGCCGCCTGTTAGCAGCAACAGCAGTCGGGCGACACACTTGTGCCGACCAACCGGTCGGGTTCTCCGGCGGCGGGATCATCTACGTCAGCACGACGCTGGGAGGCTGGCTCTAGTCGGCCACATGAGGAATCGCGACAAACATCACTCGGCGACACCGACAACAACAACCGGCGGCGTCACCAGTACGATCGCCGGCCCAACCAAGATCTCCGAGTCCGTCTACAATGCGACCTCCGACATACCATTAATGATCGGCGCCACGAACGCGAAGAAGACGAGCGTCGCCGATTGGAGGACGACTACGACCGTTTTGGCCTCAACCACGAGCAGTTTAACCGCCGTAATCGGAGCCAGAGCCCTCTCAAAGACGAAGGCATTCTGGCTTTCACCCATGAGCTCCAGGAGGTTGACTAGCCGTCGAGCTTCAAGCCTACGGGGATCGAGAAATACGATGGCAAAACCAACCCCGAGTCCTGGCTCATTGTATACACCCTGGCAATTCGAGCTGCCGGTGGTGACCACAAAGCCATGGCTAACTACCTCCTAGTCGCACTAGCCAACTCAGCGAGGACATAGCTGACAGGGCTCCCGAGGCGGTCGATCGGTTCCTGGGGAGAACTCAGGGAGCGGTTCATCGCTAACTTTCAAGGGACCTACGAGAGGCCGTCTTCTGAGTATGATCTATATCAATTGCACCAGAAGAAGAACGAGTCTCTGTGCGAATTTATCAAGAGGTTCTCCGAAAAGCGCAACAAAATCCCGATGATTAAGGACGAGGCCGTCATCGCCGCCTTCCGCAAGGGAGTAAAGGACGCCCCGTTTATCACAAAATTCACTCGGAAGCCACCATCGTCCGTCCAGGCTCTCTTCGACATGGCGAACAAATACGCCGACTCGGCTGAAGCGGTCGCCGAGGCCCTCGACGAGAAAAAAGAGTCCCGACAGAAGGACCAGAAGGCAAAAGCTGACAACGAGCCATCACAGAACAAGTCCGGCAACTGCAAGCGGAAGTCGGACAACGAGGTGGCCAACATGGAGCAAACTAAGTCGCGGCCCCAATGGAACAACGACTACCAGAAGGTCATGAACGGGACATGCCCCTTTCACCCCAAGGGCAAGCACGCGGCCAAAGACTGCTTCATGCTCAAGAAGTTTGCTTCCGAGCAGGCTTCAACATCTGGCGCCGACAAGAACAAGGACAAACCAGATCAAGACCCGGCTGACGATTTTCAAGATCCACAGGCCGAACTCAACCACATCTTTGGAGGGCCGTCTGCGTATGAGTCTAAGCGCAAGCAGAAGCTAACAGCATGCGACATCAACGCAATCTCTACAGCAGACACTCCCCAATATTTGCACTGGTCAGAGACGTCCATCACGTTCACCCTCGCTGATCGTCCAGATCAGGTTTCGCACCCGGGACGCTATCCACTCGTCCTGGACCCGGTTGTCAAGAACATCAAGTTGAAGAAGGTTCTTATAGACGGAGGCAGCGCACTCAACATCCTATTCGCCAAAACTCTGGATGAGATGAAGATTCCTCGTTCAGCTCTACGGCCGAGTACGGCGCCCTTCCATGGGATAATTCCCGGCCTGTCTTCGACACCTCTCGGGCAGATCACCTTGCCAGTCACCTTCGGCACGCGGGATAACTTCCGCATGGAAAACATCTGCTTCGAGGTCGCTGACTTCGAGACTATGTACCACGCCATACTCGGACGACCGGCACTCTCCATGTTCATGGCAATACCACACTATACATATATGGTGCTCAAGATGCCAGGGCCAACAGGAGTCCTCTCCCTTCGCAGTGATGTCAAACAAGCTTTCACCTCCGACAAGGAGAGTTGCGAATTGGCTCAATCATATGAGGCGGCAGTCGGGCGCGACAGCATTCGGCAAGCCGTCATAGCAGAAGTCGAGGAAGACCCAGTTGCGGCCAAAAAAGTAGCGAAGTCGGGAATTTTAGCGGACTCGGACACAAAGAAGATCCCCCTGGACCCTTCCGACCCCTCCAAGACTGCTCTAGTCGGGACCGGACTCGATCCCAAATAGGAAGACGTGCTCGTCACCTTCCTCCAAGCTAACAAAGATATCTTCGCGTGGAAACCGTCCGACATGCCGGGCATACCAAGGGAGGTGATTGAGCACGTCCTCAACGTGAAGACAGATGCCAAGCCAGTCAAGCAACGGCTGCGGCGCTTCGCTTAAGACCGTAAAGATGCTATTTGGGAGGAGATAACTAAGCTTCTCGCAGCCGGGGTCATCAAAGAGGTCTATCACCCGGATTGGCTGGCAAACCCAGTTCTGGTCCGGAAGAAAAATGGTAAATGGAGCATGTGCGTCGACTACACCGATCTCAACAAGGCATGCCACAAGGACCCATTCGGTTTACCAAGAATAGACCAAGTGGTAGATTCAACTGCAGTGTGCGACCTTCTCAGTTTTCTCGACTGCTACTTGGGATACCACCAAATCAGCCTGAAGGAGGAGGACTGCCTAAAGATATCTTTTATCACGCCGTTTGGAGCGTACTGCTATATCACTATGCCATTCGGTTTGAAAAATACTGGAGCAACGTATCAACGGGCAATTCAGCAGTGCCTACATACTCAGATCGGGCGCAATGTGGAGGCCTACGTCGACAACGTGGTGATCAAAACCAAGTCCAAAGATGACCTCATTGCTGACCTGGAAGAAACCTTCCAAAACCTTCGAAGATTCAAGATGAAGTTGAACCCGGAAAAGTACTCCTTTGGTGTGCCATCCGGCAAGTTACTCGGCTTCATTGTCTCGCATTGCGGCATCGAGGCCAACCCGGAGAAAGTCAATGCAATTATGAACATGGCTCCCTCGGCTAACCAGAAAGATGTCCAGAAGCTGACAGGCTGCATGGGTGAACGGGGCATGCTCTTTTTCAAATTATTGAAGAAAGCGGACAATTTCCAATGGACTCCCGAAGCCCAGCAAGCCTTCGAAGATTTCAAGCAATTTCTCACATCACCCCCTGTGTTGGTGTCACCTATGCCCCAAGAACCGCTAATGCTATACCTGGTGGCAACTACTCAGGTAGTCAGCACGGTGCTGGTGGTCGAGCGATCCGAACAGGGTCATATCCAGAAAGTCTAAAGGCTAATCTACTTTATCAGCGAAGTCCTTGCTGACTCGAAGACGAGATATCTGCAAGTCCAGAAGCTGCTCTATGGCCTACTCATCACTGTCCGGAAGCTGGTGCACTATTTTCAAGCACATCAAATCACGGTGGTCACATCGTTTTCACTCGGGGATGTCCTACATAATCGCGAGGCCACCGGCCGAATCGCTAAATGGGCACTCGAGTTGATGGCATTCGACATCACTTTTCAGCCAAGGACAGCAATCAAATCACAAGCTCTAGCCGACTTCATGGCCGAGTGGACAGAAGTTCAAATGCCTACGTCAGCAACGAAGCTAGAGTACTGGACAATGTACTTCGACGGTTCTCTACAGATTGGCGGCGCCGGGACTAGCGTCGCACTGACGTCGCCCACCGGCGAAAAACTCAAGTACGTGCTACAAATTCACTTCCCGGCTTCCCACAACTTTGCCGAGTACGAGGCACTTATCCACGGGCTCTGCATCGCTATATCACTCGGCATACATCGACTGGTTGTGCGCGGGGCTTCTCAACTCGTGGTGAACCAAATCATGAAGAACTGGACATGTCTCGATGATACCATGGTGGCAAACTATCAGGAGGTTTGCAAACTAGAGAAAACAAGTTCGACGGGCTGGAGATAACACATGTCCTATGGCAATACAATGACGCTGCAGACAAATTAGCAAATATGGGATCCAAGCGAGAAGCGATCCCGACAGGGATCTTTGTCGAGCAACTTATGGAGCCATCGGTCAAGAAGAAACCGGCGCTAGAGCAGTCGGGAGGCGAGCCTACCCCAGCAACAGACAAGGCGCTGCACATATTTCAAGACTGGCGGACTCCTGTTCTCAAATTCCTCCTGGACGATAAACTCCCAGAAGATCGCAGTGAAGCCGAACGAATCAAGTGTCGAAGCAAGAGTTTCTTAGTCGTCAGAGAAGACCTGTACTGAAGAAGTGCATCCGGGGTTCTCATGCGCTGCGTCACCACCGAGGAGGGCAAGCAGATCCTGCAGTCGATCCACTCGGGCGTATGTGGCAACCATGCCGCATCCAGGACATTAGTCGGAAAGGCTTATCGACAGGGATTTTTTTGGCCAACAGCAGTAACAGATGCAAAAGACATTGTTCACACATGCAAGAGTTGCCAATTCTATGCACGACAAACAAATCTCTCATCCTAAGAACTCCAAACAATCCCAATCTCTTGGCCCTTCGCAATATGGGGGCTTGACATGGTTGGGCCTTTTAAGAAAGCGCCAGGAGGGTTCACACACTTGTTCGTCGCAGTGGACAAATTCACCAAGTGGATTGAGGCCAAACCCATTGCAACCATAACAGTGGCACGAGCAAAGGACTTCATCACGAGTATATTATACCGATTCGGGGTCCCCAACCGCATCATCACCGACAACGGAACTCAGTTCACGGGCGGCGTTTTTCAAGATTTCTGTGAAGAATTCGGCATCAAGCTCTATTATGCATCTGTGGCATATCCGCGGAGCAACGGGCAGGTCGAACGAGCTAATGGTATGGTCTTACAAGGTATCAAGACCAGGATATTCGACCGACTGCAACCATACGCGGGCAGGTGGGTCCAAGAGCTCCCATCTGTTCTTTGGTTTCTTAGAACCACTATCAGTCGGGCAACATGGCAATCCCCTTTCTTCCTAGTCTACGGTGCCGAGGCTGTGGTACCAACCGAGTTAGAGTTCGGCTCTCCGCGAATTCGGGCTTACTTGGAAAACATCTCCAACAATACCCGATTGGTCGAGCTAGATCAGTTGGAAGAAACGAGGGATATCGCAACAATCCAGTCGGCAAGGTATCTTTAAGGCCTGCGTTGCTACCACAGTCGCAATGTCCGTGGCCGCGCCTTTTTGGTTAGAGATCTCGTCCTGAGAAAAATACAAACCACCAAAGACAGGCACAAACTATCCCCAATCTAGGAAGGGCCGTTCATTATAGCCGAAGTCACACGGCCAGGCGTCTACCGACTGAAGGCTGAAGACGGTGCCCCCATCGGCAACTCATGGAATATAGAACAGCTACGTCCTTTCTATACCTGAGTTTTACAAATTTCATGTGTACAGTTTTTTCTCTGACTCACTACGCCGCTTGTTCCAACCGAGTAGTGAGTTAGGGGCTGCATGTATTATATGTGCTTTGTCAATAATATACGAGCCTATTTTACTTAAGTTATGAAATTTTACTACGACTTTCCTATGTCTGCCTAAGTACAGCTTTCTACGGTGAACGTTTTTATTAAGTTCCTATCGATCAACTCGGTGTAGGCTATATGGTCGATTAAAGCTAATAACAACTGAGTAATAGTTTAAATTTTGGCAGCATTGCACATATATTTACACATGTCCTTACAAAAATCTAGAATACATTGACTGCATGATGCACTGTTTTTACAGATCCATCGGGTGATAATCTCTGCAGTTAGCCTCGCCTGGGCTATCAGCTCTAGCGCCTCCTCAGGAGTTGTCTCCTCGGCAAACCCCTCCCCGATGGTTTCAACATCTGCCCTCAGGTAGATGGACGTGGTCATTGCCAGGGTTCGGGCTACGCCGACAATGACGTGCTCGTCCGAGTACCTCTTCAGGGCACTCGGTGCATCCTCAAGGCGCGCCTCTACTTGGGCGATCGAGCTGCAGCTGGTTCCCACGGGGCGAGGATCCATGATGTCAAGGAGCCCTCTCACGGATCCCAGGAGAGCCTCTCGTGACTCCTTGATGACCCTTATCTCCTCTGCGTAAGCCTTAAATTGGGCTTGGGAATTGGCTCTAGCAGCTACCCGGGTTCACCAACAAGTAAACTTGTTAGGTAAAACTGCAGATGGAGTAATTAACGGATTGGTTAAGATCATCGTCAGAAGGGAGACTTACTATCATAGTCAGCCTCCCATCTAGCTACGGTCCTCTCCAGTTCGGTTTTTTCCTTCTCGAGCTTGGCGTTGGCCTCCTTCAACTCAGCCCTTTCTCGCTCAAGCTCGGTATTGGCTGTTGTCAGTTTGGCCTTGTCCTTTTCAAGTTCGGCCCTGGCTCTCTTGGCCTCCTTCAGCTGTTCTTCTCCCTCCGTTCGGGTCTTCAACTCAGCTTCGAGTGCTACACGACAGATTAGTCAAGAACTCGATGCAGTCAAGACACAACTGGGCAGTCAGGAAATAACACAGCTGGAGAAATACATTAAGGATTTGGTTAGGAAGAAGTGTCCTGGAGGCTCACCTCTTATCTTCTTGACTTGGTCCCAATTCTCACTCCTAAGCTTGGTGACGCCCCCCCTCAGCCAAGATTCCCTCTCATAGCTACGCCCTTCCACTTCAGCTTTCAAGGCCCGGAGTTGGTCCAATTCTTGGAGTTGGGGGGCGATTCGGTTCAGCACCTCATGCATTTTCTCCGAGCGATCAACAACTTTCTGCTCGGGGAGTAACAAGTCAAAGCAGAATCAAGCGTCAAGAAATACTACCAAAATTCTAGTACGACGGAAACCATACCCGAATCCCCTCGGACGCGGCGAGTGTGGCACGAAGCAGGGCTTCACGTTCCCTTTTCGCTGCCACCTCATCGTCCTTGTAGGTTTGTGCAGCTCCGTCGGGCGCCGTCCACTAGAACGTCCTCGGGAACCTGCGCGGAGGGGCCTCGATCCTGGGGAGGTCGGGTCTGTCTGAAGGAAGGGACAGCGACAACGACGACGACCAGGATGGCAACGGACTCCTGGCCCCCAACTCGGCGGCCTCTGTGGCCTCGGGGGCTGGCTCAGGTGCTGCAGCAGTGCCTTTGACACCAGGCGCTGGCTTAGGAGTTGCAGCGACGATTTCAACGACGGGCACCAGCTCAGGGGCTGGAGCGGTAGCTTCGGTAACCACCCCTTGGTCGGCCGGCGTCGGTGGCCCTGTATTCGGGACGGTCTCAGCCTCTGCGACTGGGCCCGCCGTCGGCTCAGCAGGCGTGCTCGCTGGCTCTAGATCGGCTGGGACAGGGTCGACAGCAGGGGCAGTCGGCGTGACTTCCTTGAGATTGATGTCGACCCGCTTCCTACATAACAAGTCAAGCATCAAGGCGCTACAACGCTAAACATGATTTTCAGAAGACCCAGAATAACCTACCTCTTGGAGAACTTGAGCTTCTGTCTAGGAGATCCAGAGGCTGGCACTGGAGGGCTGCTGGCGGTCGGGCCTAAAGGCACGGCGGTCGGCGGCGGCATTTCAGTCCTGGTCAGCCTCGTTCGCGGTGTGGTTGGCTAGGATGCCTGGGTACTCGGCGGCGCTGCGGTCGACCTTGTACTCGGCCGCACTTGGGTTGGGCTCGATGTTGTTGATCTTGACCGTGCCGGTCCCGGTTTGGGACTCGATGGCTTAAGTGCTGCGCCGGCAGGGTCCCTTATCCTTAAACCCCCGGCGGCGGCACTCGGCCTCACAACCTTCCCCTTGCCCTGGTCTACAATTGGTTTCTTCCCGGCTCTCTCGGAGTTGGGCTGGGCGGCAGAAGGACTTCTCGGCCTCTTCTTCGATTTTGTGGCCGATAGAGGACGGGAGTCATCATCAAACTCCTCATACCACTGCAAATGATTCAACAGTACATATCACACTATGCAAGGCAATTATGGATACATGTCTACCAGCATTCATCACAGAAGAAGAGCAGAGGTTACCTCGGGACGAGGCCGGTTTCGGTTATAAGCCGCAATGGTGCGCTCTTTGTCCTCGGTCTCAATCACCCCGTTGGAGAAATAACCGAATAATGTTTCGGTCACTTTTTGCTCGTCGGCCACCTCTTTGCTCTCTCGGTCAGGGTCTTTTTTCCTGTGGTAATCCCAGCAGAACGCGCTCCTCAGCTTCAACGGTTGGATGCACCGGGTCAGGAAGTGCTTAGCGACCTAGGGGCCAGTCAGGCCGGCTGACTTGAATTTCTCCAACTTCGCCAGCAGCTGATGTACTTGGCCCATCTCTTCGAAGGTTGGATCCGACGACCAACTGGGCAAGACCGTCGGGGGCTTTTCGGTGAATGGAGGCAGGGATGGTTCCAGATCAGAACAGTAGAACCACTCCTTATGCCAACCTTTCAGAGAGGATTTCAAAGGAAGATCGATATATATTTTCTTCATCTCACTCCTCAACTGAAGACCAGCCCCTCCAATCACCTGGACCCTATTCTTGGAGGGTTGGGGCTTAATGTGGAACAAGTGCCTGAAGAAATTAAAGTGGGGCTCTACACCCAGACAGCACTCGCAAAGAGTCACAAAGATAGAGATTTGTAGGATTGAGTTGGGATTCAGATTCACCAACTCCAATCCGTAGAAACTAAGAAGACGGCGGAGGAATGCAGAGGACGGAAGAAACAAACCCCGGTCAAAGAAAGAGGCAAAAACGACAGTTTCGCCGGCTTGGGGATTTGGAACCGACTCACCCTCAGCCGGGCACCAGCGGATTATATCGCGGCTTTGCAGCCGCAGCGACTTCTCTAGCTTCGATCGGCCGCAATCCGAGGTCGGCCACCCCTCGTCCGATGCCCCGGCGAAATCTGGAACCTTCGGCATGGTCGAGGGGACAGGAAATTGGGGGGGGGGGGAAATGTGGTTGGGGGCTTGGAATAGACAAGGGAAGGTGGTATCGCTCGAGCTTTGTTGGGGAGGAGCAAACAATGACGAACCCTAGCGGAGTGGGAGGCGAAATTTTGGCGCGGAGCTGGGAAGATGAAATGATTGGTCGCTTGGGGAAGATAGAGGAATCTTTTCTCTCTCCCCCAGCCTTTATAGAGCCTGTGCCGACTAATGGGCTTGGGCCTACACAGTCGGTACTGGGTCACCAAGATATGAGTTTCTATAGTAGCACGTTCAATATGGGCCGTACACTGGCTGTGTTAAAATCACAGTACATGTGCTACTAACAGGAACCGATGAGGTAAATGGATATGCTTCATGAAGGCCTAATTGCTAAACATATATGTTTGGGTATCTGTCTTATCCACTAGGTATCAAGGATATATCCTTATAAGGATCACGAGCTGGTCTTCATTAAAATTAGGGATGCAAGTATCTTTCTCAAGTACACTTGACCACGCAAATGGATTTATTTTCATAAAGTGGTACTCGGCCTACATGCTTGGCCAACAGTTGCCATGAGCGACATTATTCTAGCTGACATGATGCTGTAGAGTCTAACTTTCGAGTAGTGCACTACTCGGGAAAGACTATAAATGTTTTTTCTAGCTGACATGATGCTGAGGAGTCTAACTTTCGAGTGGGACGCCACTCGGGAACGACTATAAACCCCCATTTTCCGGCTGACATGAAGCTGAAGAGTCTTATATATGAGTAGCATGCTACTCGGCAAGACTATAAATCATATTCCGGTTGACATGAAACCAAAGAATCTCATATATCAGTAGTATACTACTCGGGAAAGACTATAAGTTTAAAGATATTTGACTTTATGTTTAATTGTCTTCACAATTAAGCATAAAGTCGGGGGCTACACCTAATAGGTGCGCCTATTCGGCGCACACTATTCATACATCTACATAAAGCCTTTCATAGCCTCGCTGCCAGCTGACATGAAGCAGGACTCGGGAAGAAGACATACTCGGACAAGGAGTACTCGGGAAGCGATGCACTCGGGTAGTCTTCACCGTGGAGGATGAGCACTCGGCATCAGCTGTGACTCAACTATGAAGGTCTTAGGGGCTACTGTGGAGGCCATGGGTGCCGGGTACCTCATCACAAACATATGGGCCACTAGGATAGAGGATGGGTCGAGTCTTGTAGTTAGAGATATAATAGCACTCGGTAGATTTTACCTTGTACAGAAAGGAATATACAATCTTAGCCGGGTAAGATGTATCTCTAATAAGGAAAATCCCTTGGCCGTATCCGGCTGGGATTTCTACCTAGTACCTCTGTCCCCCAGTATATAAGGGGAGGCAGGGCGCCCCCTGAGGGCACGAGATCATTGATCGACACAAATCCTCAAAGGAATACCACCACAACTGGACGTAGGGTATTACCTCACCTCGAGGGCTTGAACCAGTATAAAATCTCCTTGGGTTCCTTTGCAATCCACCGAGTTTCCCCTTGCCGAGTAGCCCTATAGTTATATTGCCGGTGTAAAACATCGACACTCTCCATTAGGAAAAGCTATCTTAACGTCCATCTGATGAACAAGAAGACCATGTGAGGCAGCCAAGGAGAGAAGTACACGAATTATGTCAATCTCGCAACAGGTGATAAGTATCAAAGAATCTTCACCTTCTTTCTGAGTATAGCCCTTGGCCACAAGCCGAGCCTTGTACTTTTCAATAGTACCGTTAGGCCTTAGCTTCTTCTTGAACACCCACTTGCAACCTACAGGTTTGGACCCATAGGGTCGCTCTGTCACCTCCCAAGTCCTGTTAGCGATAATGGAGTCCATTTTCTACGACGGCCTCCTTCAGTAGTTAGCATTATGAGATGCATAGCTTCTAAAATTGGCTTGGGAGTGTCGTACACAAGGTACATAGTAAAGTCGTCACCAAAGAACTTAGCTATCCTTTGTCTCTTGCTCCTTCTAGGAGCTTCATTGTCATCCTCCTCAGCAAGATGTTCAAGTGTATGTTCAGTTTGTTCTGGTGGTGTTATTAAATCAGAAGATTGACTAGAAGTGCTATGTGTATCCTTCATTGAGAAAATTTCCTCAAAAACCGTAGCATCACGAGACTCTAAAATTGTACCCATATCCATGTCAGGTACCTCAGATTTAACTATTAAAAATCTATAAGCAATGCTATGATGAGCATATCCTAAAAGATACAGTCACAGTCTTAGGTCCTAACTTGCGTTTTTTCGTTAGTGGTACATTGACTTTCGCCAAGCACCCCCATGTACGCAAGTAAGAAAGTGATGGTTTTTTCCTAATCCATACCTCGTATGGTGTTTTATCCTTATTTATGTTAGGAATTCTATTCAATATATAATTTGAGGTCAACAAAGCCTCCCCCCACCATGCCTTAGGTAATCCTGCAGTGTCTAACATGGCATTCACCAAGTCAAGTCAACGTACGGTTCTTTATCTTCGGCAATTCCCAATTAGATTCGGGAAAATAGGGAGGCGTTCGCTCATATATAATGCCATGTTCCTCACAGAATAAATTAAAAAACATTAGAGAAAAATTCTCCACTACGATCTGACCTAATTCTTTTTATCTTTCTGTCAAGTTGATTTTCAACTTCTACCTTATAAATTTTAAAATAGTCTAAGGCCTCATCTTTCGTTTGCAATAAATATACATAACAGAATTTAGTTGCATCATCAATTAAAGTCATGAAATATCGTTTTCCACCTTTCGTCAATACCCCATTCATTTCACAAAGATCTGAATGTAGGAGTTCTAGTGGTGCCAAGTTTCTTTCCTCGGCAACCTTGTGGGGCTTGCGAGGTTGCTTTGATTGCACACAACTATGGCACTTAGAACCTTTGACAATGGAAAAACTTGGAATTAAATTCAAATTGAAAAGCTGAGACATCAAACCAAAATTAATATGACATAAACGTGAATGCCAGATACTGGCCTCATCATCCACACTGTCACAAATATGGTTCATAGACTTATTGCAGAAATCAGAAAGGGAAAAACAGAACAAGCCTCCGTACTCATAGCCTTTACCACTAAAATATCCATGTTTATACACGACTACTTTATTAGGTTCAAATACCAAGTTAAACCCGTCTCTACATAGACAGGAACCACTAACGAGATTCTTGTCGATAGTAGGAAACTGCTGCACGTTCTTCAGCTGTATGATCTTTCCCGAAGTAAACTTCAGATGTACCGTGCCAACACCATGAACAGAAGCATGTGACCCATTCCCCATTAGGACGAAGGAATCCTGGCTGACCTGATAAGAGGAAAACAAAGTTCTGTCAGCACAAACATGAACATTGGCACCCGTATCAACCCACAAATTAGTAGACTGATTAACTGAGAGAACAGTAGGTAAATTATCATACCCAGTTCTATCTTCAGTATTGCCAATGGTCACATTGACAGACTTAGAGGTCTGTCTTGCAGGTGCCTTCATGCCCTTACGTTGTGGACACTTTCTAACAATATGACCAGACAAGCCACACACAAAGCAAGTTCTGACATCTTCCTCTTTGTTGTTGTTGTTCCTCTTTTTCTTGAAGTTGGTGGTTTGTTGGGCTTTAGTAAACTTCCCTTTACTGTTCTTGTTTGCAGTCTTTTACACCACATTGGCACTAGACTGCCTACCATCACCTTTTGACGCAGCATCCTTTGCCCGAACTTTCTCCTCAACGTTAAGAAACGCAATTAATCCCTCAACGGAGTACTCCTGTCTCTTATGTTTGAGTGCAGTTCCAAAACTCCTCCATGAAGAAGGTAGTTTTGCAATAATGCATGCAGCCACAAATTTGTCGGAAATGGTACACTTAAGGAGTTCGAGTTCCTTAGCAATGGTTTGTAGTTCATGAGCCTGTTCGACCACAGAACAGTTGTCAACCATGCTGAAATCGTGAAACTGCTCCATGATGTACAAGTCGTTGCTAGCATCAGTAGCACCGAATTTGGTATTCAGTGCATCCCATAACTCCTTAGCGTCGGTCATATGCATGTACACTTCGATCAGACGATCACCAAGAATGCTAAGAATGCATCTCACAAAGAGAGTAGTGACTTCCTCAAATTCTTTCTGCTGTTCAGCAAAGAGAACTCCTTTAGGTTTGCCAGTACTCACCCAAAAGCACTTCACAGCTGTCAGCCACAGAGTGACCCTGATCTGCCATCTTTTAAAGTGCACACCGATAAATTTATCCGGCCTCAGTGCATCGGCAAATCCAGCCATCGAAAAATCACAGTGCCTATAATAAGGTTTTTGGATTGTTGAAAATATAAGCATATGTAGATTTAATTTATTCCATAAATAAATCATGACATTAATATCATAAGCAAACAAAACCATGTAATCTGATCTAAACATGTATATCACAGCAATTAACATGAATAGAATAAACACAGGAGACATAGCGTACGTGTACCTACAGCCCTGTTGTGGAGCAGGCACGGGCGCAGCTCGTACCGCACGAACGACACACGGCACCGGGTGACGACGACGACGCGCAGCGCCTGAACGTGGAGGAAGATGAGCCCCGTGATGGCCCAAACCACCAACCGCGCACAGCGAGCAGTCGCGCGTAACGCTTCCCAAAAACCTTATTCGCCCTCTCCCAGTGCAGGACGTCGAAGGCGAGGTTTCTAGAGACCTGCTCTCCCACTCCATCGGTGTACGCCGACGAACGGGATAGAGTAAACGACCGTAAACGACGAACGACGGCTCAGAACAGCCCAAAGAGATGGCAAGCCCTAGATTGTTATTCGGCATATGTTGCATGGAGACAGCAGCTCAGTATTTATAAAGATATTAGGACGCGTGATCAGGACGCCCGCACGATCTCTATCTCGTAACCGAACCGGATAAGCCGCACGTATCTTATCCGGACTTCACGCTTATTAAATTATCCCGTGAGTTCAAAACAAACTCCGAATAAGTTGTTAAGATTGATTTGCAGCAAAACAGAACTGCAAAAAGAAGCTGCATCTACGCAAGCATGAGAAGTCAATTTTGGTGCACCATTCACGCACATGTTGCGTACGCGCGCCGCCTGGCCTGGCGTGGCGTGGCGAGTGAGCGCTCCAACCCCACCACACCACCACACACAAACCCGCGCGCCGTGTTACTCTAGTTTCTACACTCAACTATACATGTCTCAAGTGCTAGGAGAGAGCTCACCCTTATAAGGAGGTCTCCCTCTCCTAGAACTAGCAAAGTGGTACTGAACTTCCCATCCCACTCCCCATGAGGTGGGCCTTTGAGATTTTTCTAGAAATTATTCTCCACATGGGCCTTAGCCCACTTAGTAATTTCAACACATTGTCATCCACTTTCACAAAACTCTAATACATAATTACATTCAAAGTTTAAAGTCTTGTGGGACAAATAAAAAGGCAAAAATAAAATCTTTGTGGGACGAAGGAAGTAGTAATAGAGCCAACTACATTAAATCAAATGGAACACAGTGTGCACACATTCTAGGTGATAGTTGTAATAGATTGAGATGGGAGAGTAGCTAGGTAGAGTGCACGTCAATGATAGCTACCTCATCCGTCCTAAAATATAGCTACCTAGAAGTGTTTTGAAGGAATTAAGAATTATATTGAAAAGTCTAAAATACTTCTCATTAATGTATGGACTGAAGGGGCCATCAAGGATAGCATGTGGAGTAATGGATAAAGTCATATTTTACAATGTCCTAGGTAGCTATATTTAGGACAAAATTTAAATTTAAGGGCAGCTATATTTTGGGACGGGGCAGTAACTCCCTCCGTTCCAAAATATATGAAATTTTAGAGATGAGGAACATGTATTAAGAAAGCTAGTGAAATTAAATGGAAGAAGCTTGTGATTGGTTGAAAAGAAGAGGTAGGTGAAAAACTTTAGTGGTGGGAATTTGTGATTTGTTGAAAAGACGATGTAGGTAATACGAAGTTATATTTTGGGACAAATTTTAAAAGGAAGATTGGTTCTATAGCATCGAAAGTTTATGTTTTCAGTTTTATAGCACCAAAAGTTCACAGCTCACTTTGATAGTGTTCAAAGTTTCCACCATTCCTCAAAACAATACTCCCATCACTTCTAGACCGTTTTCCATCATCTCTAACCCTGCTTGAATCGGCCAGCACAAACTATGGACGTCTAGCTCCCACGGTTCTACCCCTGGCGGTCATAGTTGTTAGACCGGACCGATAGTTGAACCGTCCACAGTCTGGTACACAGTTTGTTTGGTCCAACCGGTTGACCACGGTTCAACATGGCCTAAATAGAATAAATTCTAGTTCTAAAGCACAAACATAGTCATAGCCCGGTGGTCGGATTCCTCTCCTCTAAAGCCTAGGTTATTTTGGTGATTTTCCCGCCACTCCGCTCCCACGCCCTTTCTTTTCTCCAGTTTGCTTTGGTTTGCACCAGTTTATTGCTCGTCTATACTGGTTTCTTTAAAAACAACGTTGGTTCTGGTTTTTCGATCGAACCGCCGGTCCAATCCTACTAAAACTATGCGCTAGCGGCAGCTTCGCGCCCCGTCCCTGCATGATTCCATTGCTGCAGTGGCCTCGTACTGTGCGTCGGTGGTCGACAAGGGCATCATCCTTTCCCCAACTTAGGGCATTCAATTTGGCTTAAACGGCCGGCTTATAAGCCGAACATAGAACGAAAAATATTTTTAGCACGTAATTAATTAAGTATTAACTATTAGAACTTGAAAAATGGTTACAAAATTAATCCCTTTTTAGAGATCCACACTTTCATATAGACCTTTACAAAAAAACACCATTTCCCAGGCGTGTTTAGGAAGCGTCACCACTAACGCCCAAACCGACTGGAGTAGCCTAAAGCCACAAATAGAACTAGATATTCTTCTGGTCTGGGCAAAGACAACAATTAAAGATGTGAAGCGTGTGAGATCTAAACCTAAGCCTGACAACTTAAAATCTTCACGGTTGTAGGAGGAGGGTGCCTGGAACTTAGAAATCTATTTTTTCAGTTTTGCTTGATATATGTTCTGTCTAATTCTTCTTTGCATGTGTTGATGCGATCTGGACTGAATCTAAATATGCCCAAAGACAACACAACTCTTTTCTCTTGTCCCGCCATTGTTTGTCTGAATATGTACTACATACAACAAGGAAAAGCATATAACCTTAAGTTGAGTTTGAGCAAATAACATGGGTACGGAGTATGGGCGATACTCAGACATGAAGTTCCCAACTTTAGATTGGAGGCAGCTTCAAAGGGGACAAATATAAACAACTTCTATTGCTCATACATATAGCGACACAACACAAAATGCCTCTATTACAGCACCTCAATGGGTGTATTGCGTCACTGAGAGATGGTCCGCCGCCACGACACTAGTGACTAACGGGACGCGTGCACGGACAGCCAAGAAAGCCGGCAAAGAAGGGAAGAGGTTGAAAATACACTGGATAGGCCGAAACACCGATGAACAGGCTCACCTTAGCTTTGAACGGACGGGACAGTGCACGGCTGCTAGCCACAGAGCAAATGAAAGACGGGGCTTGCACTTAGTGAAGGGGCCAGCAGCACTGAAGGCCGTGAGGTCGTCACAAGCACCAGCCGAAGGAAGGCTTGGAGCTCGGACCGAGGCTGCCGACCGGAGCATGAGCTAGATGGGTATGTTCAATTGAATCAATGAGGAACAAAAAACGGTCTGGAAGCGACAGCAATGTTGTTTTGTGGAACGGAGGGAGAGTTAGGTGCTATTAAATGATCAACGAACTTTTAGTGCTATAAACTCCCAAAACCCAAACTGTCAACAATGAACTTAAACACTTCTGCTATATACCAATTTTGCTAATTTTGCAAATGTTAAAAGTTATTATATTCTTAGGACAGAGGAAATAGCTTTATTCAAGTAGCCGTCTTGCAGTGTATGTTTGCCTTTTTTTTCTTTTCCTCCAACAAGGTCCTGTTTGCCTTCTTTCTACTCGTCGAAGACTCGTGACATGCCTTGCATGGTTGCTTGCAAAAATACCAACCAAACCGAGGACTTGACACTTAGAACTGTAAACCGCCAGAAATTCGCAACCGAAATTCCAAAACAAAAACAAAAACACAAACTGAACATTAAGGTAATATAATACACCCTGCCCAGAGGGAAAGCCAGCACAAGGTACACCAACCAACAGTTGCCCATACAGAGTGTCTTACACCCACCGAGTAAACTGAAATATACATAAATGCAGCAGAAAAAAGGTAAAACGGAGTCTATAAACATCTGGAAACACCAGCAGCCGATTCCATTCCACAGACAACAACTTGACGGCGAGCCAGCCTATTCCTCAGGAGATCTGAACATTCATCTGACGCGTCCTACCACAACACTGGAAATTGGAGCAAGGCTGCGAAAAGACACCCACAGTACTCAACAAATCACACCCACAAATATGCATATGCACGGGTACAAAGGTGGGATAGGGTTATTTGCGGAAAAGCAGTTGCAAAAGGGAGTAAGTTTCGCAAACAATTATGAAAAGTTTGATTTAATTAACAATCATTAATTCACCACTGATTAACGTTACACCACGTTAAAAACCAGGCAACCAACATTCCCAACTGTTGACGCTAAACCTAGTCAACCAGTCTCCACTGCAAACAATGCCCAACTACAACCACGTCAATCACAGACACCTCCGAAAACACCAACCCCCACAGAACCCCATAACACTCAACGTTAGCCCGGACTCCACTGATTAACGCTACACCACGTTAAACCAATCACCAACCGGACAACGTAACACGCTGACCAGCTTTCCCAAGCCAACCACAACGCTAAACCCACGTTGACCAGAACCAAACGCTGATGGAAGTTACACCACGACAACACCCCAGGCGAAACTGATGAGAGAGTTAAACAACACTCACCAGCCTCACCCAAGAAGAGAAAACACTAGCCGTTTACACCACGCTAACCGGTCACCCAAAAACCCCCGGTCAGCAACTCAAACCACAACCGAACCAACCCCAAAACAAAAAACCAAAAAAAAAACACGCCGACGGACACACACACCTTCCCACAACACCAAAGAGTTGATAAACAGCCAGATTAATATTATGCTAGCAAGGGTGAGACTAATCACGGTGAAGTCATTGGCCAATGTGCCCATACCACGCGGGCAGCGGCTATTCGATATAGTTCCTTACTCTGATCAGAGGTGTACAAACTGTTACCCACAAGACACAGCCCCCACACAGACGTCCCGTGTGCCAGTACATCACCACATGTCCCGATGCGAGGCACAAAACCAACCAAAAACTGTGACAGGACCTCCACGCAACCCCTCCCTAACCCATCCACACCATCGCTGAGTTGCACCTGCCAACACCAAACAGGGCACGCCATATTGCCAGGCTACCCCCATTGCGCCACACGGTGAATCCGGCAGCCAAAACACGATCAAACCCTACCCCGGGCAACAAACCGACCCAACTCCATCACGCCCACCCTCTTCATCGGTGCTGCCTAGGGAGGGAGAAGAAACGCTTCAAGAAACCCCAGCCGTTGCCACGCTGGACAAAACACGTTGTGGCAAGACGGGAAAGTTTGCCAAGTGTTCCCGCGAAACCGCGTCTTAATTGCCCATGGGTGTGACAAGCAAACCATATACCCACAGCCCACCATTTAGGTCAAAATTCTTTAGAATTTGATAAACCACAACAACCTATCCATGTTCCATTTTTCCGAGAAAATTGAGTCGAATCATATAAAAGACATTATTTAATACCAGGTGAGCTATGTGCTAAGCATGGCTAAGCATCCTAGGGATCATATTCTACTCATAAATTACCCTACCCAACAGGTGACAAGGATTTAGTTATCAAGACTAAGGCTGAAACCTAACATTGATAAAGGCAATCAACCAATCCACATGAATATTGAAATAATGTTTTACAGTTTGCGTAAACAACACAAGCAATTAATAAACAAATGAAAAAAAAATGGGTACAATTGATCAAAAGTATCAAGTGCGACTTGCCTTGCTCCGCTAACAAGGTATTCAAACCGGCAACGAAAATCTCGAAATCCAACGCAGGAGAATTACCGGAGTCGGATTCTACAACAAACAGTGCATAACAATTAAAAACAGTACATGGGGTACAAATCGAGACCCAACAAACAAGTATTTTTAATGGACAATACTTCTTGGCAAATTATTTAATGATCTGGATTTAATGAAATTTGAATGACTTTAATCAGAGTTCGCATGAAAGAGTTATGATTTATGAAGTTACTCTATTTTCAGGTGAATATAATTAAACTCATGATTTAATGCGCATTAACCGATAATGACGTCACCAGCTGGAAAGCGGCGCCGACAGGCCGGGCTCCACCAGCGCAGTGGGGGCGAAGGCGGCGCACAACGGCGGACCACAGTCACCTGCGGCTGAGACGGGCGCACCAACGCGGGGAGCGAGCGGCGGCCCGATCTGCCACTCGCAGATCGGGACCGGCCCCCGGGCGCAGCGGCGGCCGAAGCCAAGCCGTCTTCAGCGGGAGGCGCGGCGCGCACCGCGACCCGATGGTCGACGACGGCGACCACGCAGCGGCGCGGCGACTGACCACCACGAGGGCGGAAAATGACGGAAAAAACGGAGGGGGGGGTTCCAACCGGGCGGTCGCGACGGCGCGAAAGAACGACAGTGGCAACGAAAAGGCGGCGGCGGCCTCGGACGACGTCGCGACCCGGAGCTCCGACGGCGGGGAACGGGCGATGAGCGCTGCCGAGGTGGTCCTGGAGGATGAGGAGGACGGGAGAGGAGTTAGAGTGGAGACTGGAGACACGGCGGCGGTAGGAAACATCGGCCGGAAGGAGGCGGAAGCCGATACCCCCGGCGCAGTCGGAGGGGCGCGGGCGAGCTTTTCGGCTCTCCCGGAGTGGGCGGCGAGATGCGGCGCGGCGCGGCGGAGGTGCAGGCGGTGGCGGAGTGGCCTGGCGGCGCCGGAACGGCGGCGCAGCGTGGGCCGAGCGGCGAAAAACGGTGGAACGCTCGGGCGCGGTGGCGCGGGTTCTGGGCACTGGAAAGCTCGGCGTGTTGGGGAAAAGATGGAGGAGAGGGTGGAGATGGTTTATATACAATTCGGAGCCGGAGAGTCGAGGCCGAACGGTCCAATCGTGCACCGGGAGAGTGGGCGCGGCGGCGGCGCATCCATGCGCGTGTTTAGCGGGAGAGAGGGGAAACGTGGATCCTGCCGGAGAACTCCGGGGGTGCGGCGGAACTCGTCGCGAACCGTTGAACGAGTGCGAGTGCGGGAGGATGAGGAGACGTGGCCGGATCGGACGGCCCCGGGAGTTTCCACTCCCCGATTCGACGGAGAGGAAACGATGATGCTGTCAGGGCTGGGCCCGGCTGTCCAGCGGGAAGGAGGGTGGGGCGGCAGCGAGCACGAGGGAAGCGCGGGGCGCGGCAGGGGAAGAGGGCACCTGGGCAACAGGTGTGGGGCGCGGGCTGCAGGGTGAGGCGCGGGCGCAGGACGGCCGCGCGGGACTGAGGGCGCTCAGGAGCGAGGGCGCGAGGAGCGAGGGCGCGAGCGCACCAGGAAGCGGGGGCCGGCGAGGAGCGCGGGCGCGGGCGGCACATGGAGCGGGGCAGCGGCCCGAGGGAGAAAAAGAGACAGGAAGAAGAAAAAAGATTTCCCATGGGGAGGACGATGTTTAATTTCCGATAAGCGTATTTGATTTATAAAAATAGTTCCGGCGCTCTGTAAATTCCATAAAAATCCAGTTAAATGTATTTTGGCACAGAATACAAGAAAAATATTCCCCCGGCCACGACAATTTATTATCTTGATTTTAACCATCAATTAATTTTCTAGCATTTAAAATCCTTTTCTTAGGTATTTTCTCCGGTACAGGTTTCTGGTGTGGCTAAACTCAGGTGTGACACTAGAAACCGTGGTCGATAACAACCCGTCGCGTGTGTATGCAATAGCTCCGAATATTCTTATACCAGTTTTTGGGTTTCACGGGGGCTTACTTATTCTTAGTAAACTGTTATTTTCCTTTTAAAATCAGTTACTTTTTGAATCTTTACCATTCATGTTATCTTTTGTATAGTCCGAAGGCCTTTCTCTTACTTACCCCTGTCCTGACCCTTACGTCCCCATAAGCGTCAAACCAGTAATCACCACACCTCTGCCTGATGGCACATGCCGTCTGGCGAGGCCAACTAGCCGCGTCGTCCTATCCGCCACCTCCTGTATCCCACACCCTCCCCCGAACCACCACACCTTGCCATTATCGTCTCCCACTCGAGTTGTATCTAAGTCCAACACATCCTTGCCCCCCTCCTGCCCCTGTCTCAACAAATTGTCTCACCCCTCGTCACCGTGACCCGTCCAATGAAGTCTTCTAACCACTTGATATCTCTCTATAGCTATCCTCACCTGTCCTCAGTACTCCACCGCTCTAACCTTGAAACACTATCCGGCGAAGCCTAGTGGAGTTCAGAGTGTCGTCATTGCCGTCGTCGATGAGTTCTTGGCCATCTCCCTCCTCATGCTTCAGCCTAGGGGTGAAGACGATGGGCATTAGCTTTGATCTAACAGTATTCATTAATCGATTAAATTAAGAAAATTTTTAGTTAACTGATATAACAATGGTTTTCTATAACAATGCAGCAGCAGCAGTATCATCATTTTTCTCGTGGGCTGCTATTTTTCTCTCCATCAATTGTTGCAGATACTTAATCAAGCTAGCTAACAGTTCGTCAAGTTAAAAAAAAAAAGTAGGTGTCGTATTTTCTTCATCATCAATATAAGGCTCGCTTTTCATTGGCCATTGGGTCCTGTTCTGCTCGTCTCGCTTGTACGAACATCACCTGCTCCGCTTTCCGGCGCTGCTTTTGAACCTTAAATAATCCGTATGTAAACCGAGAAACATTATTAGCACGTGATTAATTAAGTATTTATTATTAAAAATTTGAAAAATAGATCTATTTATTTTTAAGCTACTTTTATTAGAAAATTTTTAAAAAAAACATACCGTTGATTATTTTAGAAAAGTGCATATAAAAAATAAAAAAAATAAGCTGCTTCCAGATGGAGTGCCGAACAGGTAGTAAGAGTGGTCTAGATAACCGACATAAGATGTAGTTTCATTTTAAATTCACTCATTTCAACATTGCAGGGCTATCTTTGGTGGGCCCATAATATTTTGTATTTCAGCCCCTTCAGTTTTTATATCAACCATTGTTTATTTTTATTCATATCTACATCTAAAATTATGCGGTAAAAACCATTAGAGGTGGAAAAATAACTACATATAACCCAACCCACCCTACCCAAGGCCATCGACACTCGACGGAGCAATCCCCGCTCTCCTCTTCCTCCTCCGGCACTCTCTCTCCCCACTCCGGTGTCCCCCTCTACCCGGCGACAGTGAAAATCGAGGCGGCAATGGCGGCGAGCGCCCC
>RYFJ01001117.1:0-62145 GCA_003991445.1 Oryza meyeriana var. granulata | reverse complement strand
ACAAACAAGCTATCCCAGCAATATATAAGGTCACCAACTAGATCAATAACACACAAGAGCGAGCAATATTAAAGAGTAATAACGGTTAAGAACACAAGAGAGGTAGAGACAAACGATTTGTTTCTGAAGTTTGAATTCTCCAAAAAAGAATCCTACAATCTTATTGAGAAGTTCACAGGGGAGTAATTGTAAGGTGAGTTACATGGTAATGACTCAGTAAGTGTACGACAATATGCATATGCATAGACTGACAAAGAGAGACAATGGTTATGCATAACACAACAGTTGGATTAAAATAGTTTAAAAAAACAAAATATTACATCCCAAGCATAAAGGGATATTACGACCACATAGAATCACACAGTTTCATATTATTCACTTAGACATAGATCCTTTCCCAAAAAGTAAAAGTTTTCAAATAAAACTACCTTCTCTTGGTGAAATCCCCAAGCATGTCCATGACCACGAATGTGCCTATTCCGAATAGATTGATTTAACATCTGAAGCGTTGTACTGCCTTATCACAAGATACGTCATCCTTTTGACGACCATGCATACTGTCACCATTGCACATTGTGTGAGCCAAGGAATAGTAACAAGGCCTTTTAGGAAACCTCGCCTCAACACCTTTCCCCCATGGATGCTTTTCCCCCACATATTGGAAAGTCCCCATGGTGATGACCGAAACCTACTTCTAACCATCTGGGCGATAGTGCCAAGACTCGGAATCTTATTAGACTAGGTCCTTCCCATTAGGACATGTGGTTGCTACAGTGGCCCAATTTAATGGTGCACGAAGTTGAAAGTCCTTAACTGACCAGCTGGGCCCAAGTCCTTCCATTAGAACATGTGTTGTATACTGGGGCTCAGTTTGATGCGCATGAAGTGAAATCCTTAACTGACCAATTGGGCTAGGTCCCTTCCCATTAGAACATGTGGTTGGTACAGTGGAAGCTCAGTTGAAATGCGCCACGAATGAAGTCCTTATGACCAAGACAACGTTAAAAACACGGGAGGTTCAGCACTATTAGTCTTTAAGTAGGTGTACTCGGCATGGTGTCTGGTCACTTAGTAGTCTTAGAATTAGTAATATTGTAGTAGAAATTGTGGCGCACACGGAGTGCGTATGGGACGTTTAGGTGTGTAAACGAATTCAGGCGCATGAAATTTTCTATAAGTTCTCTTGTGGGGAGATGCAGTTCTATAACATGCACACACCAGTTCATTACTACATGGTGCATACATTGCTACCGGAGAGATAATACACAATCAACATAGTTCATTCGAAAACGGTGATAAGTACACCATTATCAAAAATATTTACTTTGAAAAACAATTTAAGCAGGGCTAGGCATGCTCTAATCTACCCCCATGCTGTTCAACTCATAAAATAATACTAAGGTGACAAGGTATTAAGGTATCCATAATACATCAATGCCATGAAATGATAGCAACATAGGTCATACTCCAATTCGATATTTTGCAAACAAATAATGGATGGTTTTAAACAAAACAATTGAAAACTGGGATCACGTGAATCAAAGGGTGCACTGCCTTGCTCCAAGCACTGTTCTTGCATGCTGCTTCGGCAGCGATGAACTGCTCCTTGGCACCAACATTACACGTTCGTAATGAGAAACAAATAAAACAAATTAGAAAGGCAAGCTAAACAACATCAAAAGGAAAACAACAAACTAAAACATTGAGGTAGAGCTCAATTTTAGAATAAAAATGTAAGAAGAAACGGGCCGAACAGTGTTCGGACAGAAAGTTATGCGTCTCCAGAAGTTTGAATCAGAGAAAATCGAAAAAGAAACTGAAAAGGAATATTCTCAGAAATTTTTATTAGAAAAGAATTATTTTTAAAAAGGCTGATAGGTGTTGGTCCACTTGTCAGTGGATACGGTCCATGGTGAAACTTGGTCTATGGGACCGAGGAAGAGAGAGGGCAGTGGGACTGGCCGAGGTTGCTGCCACGGTTGGTGACATGTCTACTGAAAGAGCTGATGTGCCCTGAGCTGGCTTGACGCATGGCGATTAGGGCTGACGAGGCACTGGTTAGGATTTAAAGGAGATCGGATAGCTCCAGACGAGTTTTGGATGATCGGATGGTTGAGATTTGATCGTGGATTATCCACATAGATCCACCTGTCATTACCACAGAAGGGGTGACCGCCGATGGGTCCACGGTCAGTTGCATCAGAGGAAAGCAACTCCCTGGCTAGAGCACGCCACGATGCGACGCGACGCCGTGGCGGCGTAGCGAGGCGGGAAAGCGGGGCGGCGTGGCGAGTTCGACGGCGACGGTGACTGGCGCTACCGGCGAGGAGGTCGGCGACTCTGGTAGGACGACGGTCTTGGCTGTGAAGTGGCAGTGAACTTGAGCGGCACCGAGCAAAGAAAATGGCGGTAGCGAGGGAAAAAGACAATGATAGCGAAGGAGAAAACCCTCGGCCTCGATGCTCTCCAGTGGCCATGGGATCTCACGACGATGATGATGACGACGAGGCAGCACAAGTTCTCCAACGACAGTAGCAGCGGCTCTGTTTGTGGTAGAGAAGGCGGCGAGATCTATGCCAATGCAAGGCGGCGACAGCTAGGGCTTGGGAGCGAGGAGGGCGATTGGGCGGGTGTTGTGGTATTTATGAAGGAATAGGCAGCGGCTCAGAGGTGATCAATGGTTGCATGGGAAAGAGCCCAGAGGCAACACGGCTGTGCGCGGGACATTGGCAGCGCTGGGCCTAGCCTGGTGTACGCCTCGGGTTCCATGGGAGAACCTAAGGTTGCCCCAGCCCTTGCTGAAGAGCATGTAGCCCGGTGAAGAGTGCATGATCCGAAAACGGCGTTTTGCTGCCGGCTCGTGCACCAAAACGGGGAAACGACAAGAGCCCAGCTCTTAGATCCATGGCCACATGCAACGTACACCCTATTAGGGCAACACTAACCCTATATATATATCATATATATATATTATATACATATATATTATACTACTTCGATCCATATCGCTACTAATTAACGTTACGTACGTGAAGTCGATTCGGCAATCGGTACATCAATCGAGAAAGAAGTTTCCTGTCCGACACAAACAAGGCAACACCGATTCCAAATTCAGAATTTGGGTTGGTTTCTTGTCCGGAGTATATATAATTACTTGTTGTTCGCACTCTCCTCCGACAGCATCATCAATTACTATACGTTTGTTGGGAGATATTGCGAAGTAGAGAACCTGTTGTGCCGAGCATGGATGGGGGGGGATTCTTTTTTTTTTTCTTTTCGGCCAGCGCAGCCATCACGGAAGTACATTGCTGTCTGTTTCTTGTCGTCGTGTTTCTTCTTCTGTCCTTTGTATGGCTTTCATCTACTGGGAGAAATACCTCCACCAGGATCCCGTCTTCTCCGTCAGCCTAACGGAGGTCGCGGCGGCCTCGACCTGGCACGCAGCCGGTGATCCGGCCCGGACTTCGGCCTCACCCTCCGTGTTTGACAACCAGCAGATCGCCAGGACCTGCAGGGAGGAGGTCACAGTCACCGTGTTCTACGACGATACGGTGGTCGGCTGGGCCGACGTGCCGGACTTCTGCGTCGACAAATGCGACTTACAGCGCAGCTGGAAGTCCCACTGTCCCACGCGGACGTAGTGCTCACCTACGAGCAGCGTCGGCGTTTGGCGTCGGAACTTCGTTCTGGGAATTCTGGCAGCTGACCGTAGAGACGAGGATGGTGTTCCTGAGGGTTCGATCGGAGTGGCACAACAGCGCGTCGCGGCAGTCTTTGCTACTGTGCCGAGTCACCCTGGACAGGGCTAACGTATTGCTTAGACATCTTCTGCAAGACAGATTTTCACAATTTCGTATTAACTTTTTTTTTATTTCGTAGATTAGAAAAAAAGGTGCACACTGAAAAAAAAGGGAAAGTTGCATTGCTTATAAGCATACAGGTACTCACCCATGATAATGTAATCCGTTATGTCCATGACTACGAAAATGGCTATTCGAATAGATTGATTTAAACACTTCGCAAAGATTGTATAGCGTTACCCACAAGATACATCATCCTTTTGACAGTCAATGCATACTGTCACACTACACGTTATGTGTGGCCAAGGAATCCGTAATCAGGGCTTTTTAAAAACCTCGCCTCAACAACCTTCCCCCATAGACGCCTCTTCCCACATAGTAGGAAAGTCCCCATACACAGAAGGGGTGACCGCTGATGGGGTCGCACCGGTCAGTCGCACCGAGAAAACATCTCCCGGCCAAAGCACGCCACGACCTGATGTGACACTATGGCAACATAGAAAGACGAGGAAACAGGACCGGCGTGCGAGTTCGACGGCGACGGGTGTCTGGCGCTACAGCGAGCGGAGGTCGGCGACTCTAGGTTGGATGGTGGTCTTGGCGGCGAAGTGGAGGTGAACTTGAGCGGCGCCATAGAAAAGAAAACGGCGGCAACGAGGGAAAAAGACGGCGATGGCAAAGGAGAAAACCTTGGCCTCGATGCTTGCCAGTGGCCCACGGGATCTCGTGACGATGATGATGATGCGAAGATGGCGCAAGCTCCCAGCGACAGCGGCGGTGGTCTGTTTGTGGTGGAGAAGGCGGCGAGATCTGTGTCGATGCAAGACGGCGACAGCTAGGGCTCAGGAGAAGGAGGGAGATTGGCGGGGTGCTGGTATTTATGAAGGAGATAGGCAGTGGCTCAGAGGTGTCCAGCGGCTGCATGGGAACAGAGCCAGAGGCAAACACGGCTGTGCACGGCGGCGCGTGTGGTGCGGGCCGGGTTGGGCTAGGATGGCAGCGAAGAGGCATAGTGTTGGGCCAAGACTTAGGTAAGCACTGGCCCTTGAGTTCTAGGCGCAGCAGCAGAGAGAGGAGAGGGGCGGCGTCGGGTTGGTGCAATTCTCTGCCGCCTAAAGGAAGAAGAAAGAAGGAGGAAGAAGAGAGGAAAAAGAAAGAAAGGAGGAAAAGGAAAGGGAAAAAGAAAAGGTAGGGGTTTTCTGGAAATTTTCCAAAATTAGAAAATTGGATTTTGGAAAATTTTAGGAAATTGTAGGAATTGGGGAAACTTGGATTATTTCTGCCGAATTGGGAAAATATTTGGGATTGGAAATTTGGAAAATTGATTTAGGAAATTGAGCTCTACTTCATAAATGACTAAAATAAAATCCAACAAAACCCAATAAACTCCAATTAAATAGCAATCAAATAAAGTTGCGGCATAATTAATTTATTTACGCCAAATAAAATCTATTTTTATTTATGAAATTTTAATTAAGCTATTTAGGCGAATAAACCAAATATGAATTTTTGAAAATTTCCAAATGGCGAAAAACAGAACGTGTGGGCACACCGGAAATGCATTGTGGAGAGTAACTATTACGACAACGCGAAATATCTGGATGGATGGGGTCTCGAATAAAAACCAAATAAATGCGGTAACCATTCATTCTCATCACAGCCTTATCATAATCTTTACCCATTCACAATATAAATCCAACGCGCCAAATTCAGAAATAAAGAGATATTTGGAGAGTTGATTCACCAGTCCAAAACGGCAAAGTGTGCCCGTCAAACCACACGAAGGTGACGACCAAACACGATACACACTTCTGGGGACATGGTCTACGGTTCAATCAACATCCATGCATCTCATCATTTCTAAATCCTTACTAATGTGTGACTAGCCTAGGAAAGCTCTAGTCCCATATGTTCATCTTAGCAATTGATAAACATCACAATACTCTAAAATAGATGAACGTGCAGCAGAGTTATATATATTACATGGCGGGTTTACACACCCTGATACATCACAGAGTAGCGCAATAGATAGCAGCAGAATATCAACATAAAAGATAAGACCAGTGGTGCCATTCCCAACACAGGGCAATCGACTGGGGATAGAACTTAACTTCAACTACACATTATCCTCGCCACCCTCGGCGGGATAATAGTAGACCACATCATCTTCGTCGATATCCTCACCTGAAAATGTGCAGCGTGAGTACGAATGGTACTCAGCTATACTTATACAATATTATTATTACAAAGGAATAATGCCGGTCTCTACATCAAGGAAGATGGCTAGGTTGATCTGATTTTGCATAAAACCTAGTTTTGTTGAGCAAATATAACACTTGAAACTATAAGCATTTGCAAAGTATGGCCAATCTAAAATTTTAAGGCAGCAAGCATATAGTTCTGAAATGGAAGTGGAAAATGAGTACAAACCTATGCTCTAACATCAACAATGGGCCACCATTGCCCAAACATTATGCTACACAAGCATATTATCTTTCATGACTAAACTAAGTCATATTTAAACATCAAAGCTTTTTATATAAACCCATCCATCCATGGCTATCCTAAGTCATGATATAACAACAACAAACCCATAACCATATTTCCCAAGTTTGATGCTAACATAGACTGACTAACACATCAAGCGGTCGTCCTATGACCGTGGACACGGCTATTCGAATAGTTCTTACTCTGATCAGAGGTGTACATCCACACGATGTGATAGAAGCAAACAAGCTACACTCTAGTTTGATCCGTACCCATCGGTACCCACACTCTACACATTGAGTGCGGACTAGAGGTCACAAAAAAACCTTATGCACAACTTAGCCCCAACCACCTAAACCACGTCTGGGCCCCGACGACTTTGTCATACGTGTGTGGTGACTAAGGCGGGCTCACCCGTCGCGGGAGGCACCTCCGGCCAAGACCAGGCGCGCTCGAGGTCCTCCAAAGGAAATCCCTCCTCACGACTGATGGACGGGCGTAGATGGCTACAGCCTCCTGTGCTACTGAGTCAAGCCGTCCCATTCCCAGTGTGTGAAAGTACGTAGGGTGCTGAATAGATGTCAACATGTTCGATCCTTAACGACCCAGACGGAGCTATATGCATGGGGAAACACCATCCCGTCATCGCCCTATCATCCGTCCAAGTCAAACATATTCTTAATTATTAAACAGAAGTTATTTCTTTTCCGATTTTAACCCATCTATTCGCATTAAACTAGTTTTGAACCGATAGCTCCATCTATCGGACTTTTCTAAGTCTATAAATAAGCATGGCTAAGCATTCGGTAAAATAAAAGTATCCCAAAGTCCTTAACCAGTGGTGACAAGGTAACAATATGGAGTTAATAACCAAGGAATGGAAAATACATACAATTGGGTAATATAAACTCTACCCGTTTTTTTCCATTTTAATAAGACAGAAACATGCATATAGATATTTCCTTCGTAATCAAATCGATTTATGAAAAATATAGGTTCAATATGCTTAGATGCTTGCTTTTCTACTGCGATGGTTCAAACTCAACCTCTGGTTCTTGCTCCACTACTCTGAATTGTCTAAATCTACTGATAAAAGCGAATATGCAAATAAGAATCAATAAACATGCCGATGCAAAAATGATCAATTAATTATGAGATAAATACAGTAGGTAGGGCATGTCCTAACAAGATTTTTAGGAGGAAGAAACAAGTCATTTGCATCTCTGGATTGGGAGATACAAAAATAACAAAGATAGGAGGGCTGAAAATGGCAGTTTTGTAATTATTTATATTGTAACCTTGAGTTATTATATTTGACTAACATTCTCTATTAAGATTTCAAGAAGGCATGCATTTTTATATAAAAGAGAATAACCTACTGGTTCTAACAAAGTTGAGTTTACTCAATTTGGATCTATAAACAATTTATTATAGATTTTTGAAGTCCCTCTACATTAGTAATTATAGAAATACATTTTAGTATGTAAAAGTGTTATAAAACTTTACAGAAATGACGATCATGCCAAACAGGACTTACTGATCCTAGGTTTGAGAAAATTTGAAATTAGAAAAAATTTATCAATTTTATACATAATTCATGCAATATTTAGAATATATGAAAGTAATGTAAATTTTAGGGCCATTTTCTCTACTGTGTGTGCTACTTTTTAATTTACAGAAATAAAGTGCATGTTTTACTGAATCCAAAAAAATTTGGTTCACTGAAATTTGATTTAAAAATATTTAGATATGAATTTCTCGAGTTTGTCAAAAAGAAAGGTTAGAAAATACTTAGGCCTATTTTGGGATGTAATTTTATCAAAAAAAATTATCCACAGTAAAGGTTACAATTTTTTGAGTCAAACAAAGTGGTTTCATAATTTTAGCAGTTAGGATGAATTTTCTAAAAATTTACAAATTATTTAAGCCCAAAATAAGTTATTTTTGCTTCACATTATTTTATGAATACTTTCTGTACAGAAGTGGTCACATTTATTTGGCAGTATTAAATTTCATAATTTGACAGAATTTAAAAAATTTGTTTCACTCAAAAATGAGTTAAAATGAATTACTTATGAATTTTTGAAATTTACTCATTTTCCAGTTATGAAATAAATAAAATACTTGTTTCTCTCGGATTTTCTTTTATCTCTTTTTCTCTTACAGGTGGGGCAGCGCGCCGTAGAGACAAAGCAGAGCAGGACGCGGCGGCCTGGGCCACCGGCTCTGTTCGCCGGCGCCGGCGGCGAACGGCTGCGCGGCTCGGGTAGGGGCCTACAGGAGAAAGACAGAGGAGTACAAGGCGAACACATCGGTGGTGGTATTGTGGCGACGGCGGCCGGAATCTCGCCGGCGGCGAGCTCTAGCGGCAACTATGTTTGGGTTGGCGAGGCCGACTTGGCTATGGTCAGTTTCCAGCCAAACCAAAGCATGGATGTGCCTCTACCAGATGTTTGAGTCCTCACCGTGGGGTCTGAAGTAGTCGGCAAGGTCTGAGCAGTGGCAGCAACGTCGGAGACGGCTCGGCGGCGGCGGAAAACTTCTGGATGACGGCGGCAGCTCTCTTCAGTCGGCCTGCGGCTAGGACACGGTGTCTACCAGGTTATAGACTTCCTAAGTACGGCTCCTGTGCAATGAATCAAAACGGGGCTCACCACAGGAGGAGTAATCGACGACGGCGGCAGGAGACCAGACTTGGGGAAGACGACGCCGATCTCTAGCTTCACAGCATCAGAACTCAATTCCTTCGGCCAGCTAGCTTCTAGAGGTGAGGTGACGACGTTGGCGCAGTGGCTCGGGCTAGGATCACCGGAGTTCGCCGGAACAGGGACAAACTGAGCGGCGGCAGTTCGGCAGCGCAGAGAGCAGGGACCGGCGGCGGCACGGCGGCTCGACCAGCAAACCTGGGGCGGCCAAGTGCAAAAATGGAACGATCAGAAGATTTAGATCACGTTCCGAGGCTTAGATAGGATGGAGCTCACTAGATCTAACTCGGGCTCAACCGAACACCTTCGGCAGAGGAGAAGATGAGTTTGCCGGCGGTGATCCTTGAGGTCTCCGTCGGTTTCCTCGGTGGGAACGTGAAGAGGATGAGAAGAAGACTCGGTTGGTGAAATTTGAGGCGAAATGGTCGAGGTTTCCAGTGGTTGAGCTCATCTCTATGCCTCTGTGTACTGTGAGAGAGAGGAAGAACAGGGTGCTGACACGTTGGCTCATGCAAGTGCTGAGCTGCTCCATTCCACAGTGTCCTTGGTGGGTCCCACATGTAAGAGAGTATTTTTCTACACACATTTGGCTAGGTTCAGTTTGTAGTGAAAACCTATGCAGAGGAGAGAGGTATGGGTAGCAAACTTGGCGAAACACACTGTCCCATGCTGTAGTATGGCTGACAAGTGGGCCAGGGTTTTGTGGGTCCCATTGGTCAGTGACTTGAGAGAGGAGAAACCTCTAGAAGCAGTCTTGTGAGCTGTCCAATATGCAGTCTTTAAATTACTGTTTCACTAGGTTAATGAGGAGCGTAAATTATGGAAAAATTATTGGAGGTAGAGAAAGAGGTGTTTAACCTGCTAACCAAATTTCAGGGTTAGAAGTGGTCTGGTTCATCTTTGGCGAAATTGCAAACTAGGCATACTGATCCAGTTTTTCTGCAGCGTAGTTTATGTCCCTAGGGCTTTGCCCTTATTATTTTATGTGATTTCTTTGGGAAATAAATTGAGCCAAAATTACTGGTGCTAGGGTTCTTGTTGAAACATCTGTTGGTAGAATTGCACTTCCTAATTAATCTTCATTTTTATTTGGTGAATTTCGGAGTTAAACCAATTTATTTCAGCTAGCTTCCTATCTTTGCTGATTTGAGGGATTTTGTTGAAGTACTTATTGAAGTAGTAAAATAGTGTAAAATTTACAGTGGATTAATTAGGTGGGATAGTGCTTACAGGAATTTTTCCGTGATTTTATGTGCAACCAAACATCTTTAGAAATTCCGTAGACTATACAAATGCATAGGTCAAGGAAAAGGATCCAGGCTGAAACTTGTTTGAATTTTTAAGAGGTCTAAACTAATGAAATAAATTTTGAAAAAAGTATGTTGATTCATGATAACTAAACTAGTATTTGAATAAATTATTTTCCACATATGTTTCTGTTCAACTTGATGCACTTTTTAGTAGTGTTTTGTTTTTGCTGATTAGGGTTTGATACTGCCGACTTTAATTTTGCAAGAAGTGATAATGCAAAAATTTAAATGTGCACTCTAATGACAGTAGGATATAACACTAATTACTTAAAATTAGATTTAGGGCTGTGACAGAACGTGTCTAGAGGGGGGGGGGGTCAGAGATGGACTCTATGTGCCCCTAACACAATAACAAACCAATTCTAAGCAACAAGGATACAATGGTGAAGCTGAAGCTGAATGATGTAGACATGTGTGTCCCAATCTTTCGACGAGAGGGTAAGTCGATTGGATGGAGCGACGTTGGTGATCCGACTACAACCGTCCAGGGACGTTGCGCCTTAGCAATCGTTACACTAACTCTAGAGGCTGTTCGCAATCTTGACGGATACACGATCAGCCCAACTACGAGAGTAATTGTTCTTGTAAGCAATCGAGAACTAGCAAGAATAAGATGAACAAGCAACTCAATTTATGAATAAAAGATGAAGGTTTAACTCAAAGAGAACAAACAGTGGGGTTCCGAAGATGAGCAAACCAGCGATCTAACCGATCACGGGATTACACGATAAAGTAGCGACGCTAACTTTAATCTAACAAAAAACCCCCATCTGTTTGTGGCGGCTCTAAAGGTATTTATAGGATGGAAGAATGACCACAGGGGTGTTGGGGTCGTTCTCTAACCCTAGGATGCGTCCCTAATGGACCCGACTTGATACACGAGCCTTCGGCCCAAAAACGGTGACGCAACACCTTAAACAGGGACACCTTATCACTAAAATAAGGATTGCGGATGATTCCGAGCAGATATGAGCATGAATCTAGATCCGTTGGAAAGTAGACTTGATAAGATTTCCGTGAAGTACTAGAACACCCAAATCGGAGTTCGTATGAAGTCGTGGCAGTCATCACAAGTTGGTGCTGTCCGACAGTCCGAATCCAGCCTGCGCGAATCCCTTTCCTTGTTGATCTCCTCCATCATTCCTGAACAACAACAACATGCGTGGATCTCCATGGTCTACATAAGTTGGAGACAAACTTAGAAACAAACTCACCTGATAATTTAGTTGACATGCACGAGCACGAGTAAGCGGTGGCGACGGGGGTGTAGGGGTGGACGTATCGTTGGTGTTGATGTCTTCATCATCCCCCCAACTTGCATTTGAGTCGTACTCGACTCAAGCTCATCTTCTTCGTCCAAATATGGCTTCAAATCTGCAATGCAAAATGTGGGACTAACCCAAAATCTGCAGGCAAATCAAGCTTATATGCATTCTCATTAATTCTCTCTAGCACTTTAAAAGGTCCATCAGCTCTAGGCATCAATTTAGACTTTCTCAAATCAGGAAACCTATCCTTTCTCAAATGCAACCAAACCAAATCTCTGGGTTCAAAAATCAATTGCTTCCTATCTTTATCACCAGCGATCTTGTACTTAGCATTCATACGCTCTATATTTTTTTTGGTGGTCTCATGCAGTTTTAACATCAATTCAGTACGTTGCTTAGCATCAAAATTCAATTTTTCAGAAGATGGCAAAGGCAATAAATTAATTGGAGCACGAGGCACCAACCCATAAACAATCTCAAACGGACACATCTTTGTAGTAGAATGCAACAAATGATTAAAGGCAAATTTAATATGAGGCAAACAATCTTCCCACATTTTAATATTCTTCTTCAAAACTGCCCGTAACATAGTAGACAAAGTTCTATTCACAACTTCCATTTGATCATCAGTTTGAGGATGACAAGTAGTAGAAAATAAAAGCTTAGTTCCCAATTTAGCCCATAAAACTCTCCAAAAATGACTAAGAAATTTAGTATCACAATCAGAAATAATTGTATTGGGCACACTATGTAAGCAAACAATCTCTCTAAAGAATAAATCAGCAATATGAGTAGCATCATCAGTTTTATGACATGGTATGAAGTGTGCCATTTTAGAAAATCTATCCACAACAACAAAGATGCTATCACGTCCCTTCCTAGTCCTAGGCAATCCCAACACAAAGTCGATGGAAATGTTTTCCCAAGGAACGCTAGGTACGGGTAAAGGCATATATAAACCATGTGGATTTACTCGGGACTTAGCCTTCTGACAAGTAGTGCAGCGAGAAACAAACCTCTCGATGTCCCTTCTCATCTTTGGCCAAAAGAAATGAGTCGCAAGAATGTCTTCCGTCTTCTTTGCTCCAAAATGCCCCATCAGTCCATCTCCATGTGCTTCCTGTAGCAACAACAAACGAACGGAGCTAACTGGAATGCATAGCTTGTTAGCTCTAAACACAAACCCATCATTAAGGACAAATTTATTCCATGTCTTTCTATCCTTACAATGCAACAACACATCTCTAAAATCAGCATCAATGCACATATTGGTCTTAATTGTGCTTAATCCAAAGATTTTATAGTCAAGTTGTGTAATAAGGTATTACCTCCTAGACAAAGCATCAGCAATGATATTTTCTCTTCCTTCGTATGTTTGATTACATAAGGAAAAGACTCAATAAATTCAACCCACTTAGCATGTCTACGATTCAATTTACTTTGACTAGAATATGCTTCAAAGATTCATGATCAGAATGTATAACAAACTCTTTGAGCCACAAATAGTGCTGCAAATTTCTAAAGATCGAACTAAAGCATATAACTCTTTATCATAAGTAGAATAATTCAGCATAGGCCCAGATAATTTCCCACTAAAATATGCAATAGGTTTACTTTCTTGAATCAGCACGGCCTCCAATCCCTACTCCGCTAGCATCACATTCAAGTTGAAAGTCTTACAAAATCAGGAAGTTGGAGCAGTGGTGCATGAGTCAATTTGTCTTTAAACATATTGAAAGCGTCTTCTTGTAGTTGCCCCCATTGAAACTGGACGCCTTTCTTTGACAACTCGTTCAATGGTGCAGCAATCGTACTGAAAATATCCGCACAAAACGACGATAGAATCCGCGAGGTCCTAGAAAACTCCGTACTTGTGTGACCGTTTTAGGAGTCGGCCAACTCTGAATTGCCTCAACCTTGGCTTGATCAACCTCAATCCCCTACGGAGTAACAACATAGCCAAGAATGAGACTCGATCAGTGCAAAAACTGCACTTCTCAAGGTTACCAAATAAACGTGCAGCGCACAAAGCATCAAAAACAGCACGTAAATGATCAAGATGATCCTCTAAAGATTTGCTATAGATCAGGATATCATCAAAATATACTATCACAAAGCGACTAATAAAAGCACATAAAACTTCATTCATTAATCTCATGAAAGTGCTAGGCGCGTTAGTTAAACCAAAAGGCATCACTAACCACTCATACAATCCGAACTTAATTTTAAATGATGTTTTCCATTCATCTCCCAAATTCATGCGAATCTGGTGGTAACCGCTACACAAATCTACTTTAGAAAAAAATGAAAGAGCCACTCAATTCATCAAGCATATCATCTAACCTAGGAATAGGATGACGATATCGAATTGTAATATTGTTAATAGCTCTACAATCGACACACATATGCCAAGACCCATCTTTCTTAGGCACCAAAATCACCGGAACAACACATGGACTAAGAGACTCGCGTACGTACCCCTTGTCAAGTAATTCTTGAACTTGATGCTGAATCTCCTTTGTTTCCTCCAGATTGGTCCTATATGGTGCACGGTTGGGTAGGGAAGCTCCTGGAATCAGATCGATTTGATGCTCAATCCCACGCATCGGTGGCAGCCCCGGCGGAATCTCCTTTGGGAAAACATCCTCATACTCCTGCAAAAGGTTAGTAACCGCAGGAGGAAAAGAGAAGGGTATATCCTCAAATAAAAATAAAGCCTCCTTGCATACCAAAGCATAGCAAACAACATTACTTGTATCCAAATTGACAATATCAGATTTAGTAGCAAGCAAACAAACACCTTCATTTTAATCACATTTTTCTTGTCATGTTCAGATTTAGATTCTTTCTTCTTATGTTGCTCGAGTTCTTTTGCTACAATCTGATTTTCACTTTGAACAGGCCCCTGATTTTTCTCTTTATTAACCCTAGCAACCTCATCCTTCAAAATAGCTTCAGGAGACATAGGATGTAACACAATTTTCTTTCCATTATGCATAAAAGAGTATTGATTTGTTCTACCATGATGCAATGTGTCTTTATCATATTGCCAAGGTCTACCCAATAGGAAAGAGCAAGCATGCATAGGTACGACATCACAATCAACAAAATCACAATAGGAACCAATCGCAAAATTCAAGCAAACCAATTGTGTTACCTTAACTCTGCCGCTGTTGTTGAACCACTGAATGTAGTATGGATGCGGGTGCGGTTTAGAGTGCAACGCGAGCTTAGTTACCATCTCAGTGCTTACCAAATTTCTGCAACTTCCCCCATCAATAATGGTGCGACAGGATCGCTTGTTGACGACGCACTTCGTCTGGAATAAGTTATGCCGCTGGTTCTGCTCCGCTTTGCTCATTTGTGCACTCAACACACGCTGCACAATAAGACTCTCATAGTGCTCGGCATCTTCAGCACCAATATGTTCCTCATCTTCACTTCCTGCATTATTAGCTGCAAGCAATGCAAGTGCATCCTCATCCAAATCACTAGCGGAAGAATACTCACCATTCTCCTTAATAACCAGAACGCGTTTGCTGAGGTAGTCCCTTCGTAAATGTCCAAAACTCTTGCATTGATGGCATTGAACATCCCATGTTCGTCCTGTGGAAGCAACCGAAGAAGCACTCTTGGTAGGTGTTTGCACAGAACCTTTGGTTGCCTCTGAAGCACGTGGTGCTGTGGTAGAAGGTGGTGGCCGTGGTTTGCTGTTGGAGGGTGATGGTGCCGCAGAACGGCTAGGTGGGGCAGCGGCGCTCCGAGGTGTCCATGGAGCTTTCCCTGCAGAAAAGTTAGCTCTTGTGCGTGTACGTCGTCCCTGCACTTCTCTTTCAACTTTGCAACCATAATGAAATAATCGAGTCATATTATTATACTCTTTATAGCTAAGAATATCATAAATTTCTCGGTCTAAACTGTAAGGTTATGCGGATGCTATGCTAGCCAGAAAACAAAATTTTCGACCCCATAAACCAGGAACTACTGCTAGTTATAGATCACGGGATTACCACTAGACGCGCAGGTGCAGCGGAATCGACTCGATGTAGTCGTACGCGTCATAGCAGTGCCGTGCAGTTGCGAGGTCGTCCGTCCGTCCGTCCCTCTCGTGCGGTTCGTCCTTGTGCTCCAGATGCAGCACCTCCGAGGTATCCACACGTACGGGGAGGAAGCGTCACGCCTCCGGACTGCTAGGTCCGCGAGGTGCAACAGGGCGCTGGCGTGGGAGCGGCGGCGGCTGCCAAATGGATTGGATTAACCTAGCCCCGTCGCCCACCCCTTGTATTTATAGGCGTCCTAATGAACTCCCGAGTTGAAGGCCCATTAGTGACCCTAAACCTCGTCTAATTCAGGTCCAACCCAAATTAGGCTTCCAGCCCCTTAAGCGTGCGACCCTATGGGTTCACGTACGCATAGACATGGCCCGAGTACTCCTACTCGACCAATAGTTGACAGTGGCCTCTAGCAAGGCGTGTCAACTCCTACGCATACGCAAAGATCATATCAGAGGAACCACCACAAACCACATACTTGTTATTCCCTTGCCTCACGATATTTGGATCAACTCTTAGGTTAACACTTAACCCAAGCACGGCCATGCATTTCTTGATCTAATCATTAGAGTGATCCAGTGATATCTCTCTCACATAGAGAGGAGCAAATTCCTTCTTGATTGTTTATGTCTCACAGCATGTTTCCCGACAAACCCGAAAACCACCTTTATACTATCCTGTTACGGGAGTAGCGTTTGATAGTTCCTGAGTAGGTCGTTTCACATCTTGAATACATACAACAATCTCAGGTCTAAGGACATAACGTACATGATGTGAATAGAGATAATTACAATTTCTCATGTTGGGTCAGTCCAGCTCCATGTCACACATGTGCCCACATTTGTTAGTTTGACATCTCCATGTCTATGACTTGTGAAACATAGTCATCAACTAATACATGTGCTGATCTAATATTCATGTGTGTCCTCACACAAACTCCGATCAGGGACAACTTTAGAATAACCATACAAGTAAAAGAGTTTCACAAACAATTCACATAATTGCCAATCGATACAAGTTGTCTTTAATGGATATTCAATGAACTCATAATATATCATGGATACAATCACAATATCATCATCTCTATGATTACCTCTAGGGCATATTCCCAACAGTCTCCCACTTGCACTAGAGTTAATCTCTCAGATATCTAATACCCATAGACCTCACGTGCACCTCATGCTTAGGCTGTGGAAGAGCCTTTGTCAAAGGATCTGCAGTATTCAAATCCGTGTGTATCTTGCACATCTTGATCTCACCTCGTCCAACGAATTCTCGAATGAGATGAAATTTCCGCAGTACATGTTTGTTCTTTTGGTGATTCCTTGGCTCCTTAGCCTGCGCTATTGCCCCATTGTTGTCACAATGTAGATTCATGGGGCTAGACGCATTTGGAAACACACCAAGTTCAATGAGGAACCTCCTCATCCAAACACCTTCCTTTGCAGCTCCAGAAGCTGCAATGTACTCGGCTTCTGCTGTAGAATCGGTCACCGTTTCCTGCTTGGAACTTTTCCAACTTACAGCACCACCATTTATTGTGAACACAAAACCTGATTGAGACTGTGAATCATCCGTGTCAGTTTGGAAGCTGGCATCGGTGTAACCATTTACAACGAGCTCCTCCTCACCTCCATAGATTAGGAACACATCCTTAGTCCTTCTTAAGTACTTAAGAATGTTTTTAACAAGTGTCCAGTGACTCTCACCAGGATTGGCTTGGTACCTGCTCGCAACACTTAGAGCATATGAGACGTCTGGGCGAGTACATATCATGGAGTACATGATGGAACCAACTGCCGAAGCATATGGAACCTTGCTCATGCGCTTTTGCTCATCAGCTGTCGAAGGACACTGTTTCTCGCTAAAACGCATGCCATGTGACATAGGCAAGAACCCTTTCTTGGACTGTTCCATGTTGAACCGTTTCAACACCTTGTCAATGTACGTATGTTGGCTTAATCCTATAAGCCTCTTAGATCTATCTCTATAGATCCTTATGCCCAGAATATATGTCGCTTCTCCTAAATCCTTCATAGAAAAACTATTATTCAGTGAAGTCTTTACAGATTGCAACATTGGAATATCATTTCCAATCAATAATATGTCATCCACATATAAGATTAGAAATACAACAGCACTCCCACTTTCCTTCCTGTAAACACAAGGTTCTTCTTCATTTTGACGGAAGCCAAATCTTTGACCACTTCATCAAAACGAATGTTCCAACTCCGAGACGCTTGCTTTAACCCATAAATGGATTTCTTAAGCTTGTATATTTTTCCAGCATTCTTTGGATCAACAAAACCTTCGGGCTGTATCATATACACGTCCTCTTCCAAATTTCCATTTAGAAAGGCTGTTTTAACATCCATCTACCATATCTCATAATCGAAATAAGCAGCTATTGCTAGAATGATCCGGATAGATTTAAGCATCGCTACTGGCGAGAATGTCTCGTCGTAGTCAATTCCTTGAACTTGTCGAAAACCTTTTGCAACAAGTCGAGCTTTATAGACGTGAACATTTCCATCCATATCCTTTTTCTTTTTATAGATCCATTTGCACTCTATGGGTCTAACCCCATCAGGCGGGTCAACCAAGTTCCAAACTTGATTGTCTCCCATGGAATCTATCTCAGATCTCATGGCACTTTGCCATTTCTCGGAATCTAGGTCCATCATTGCTTCCGCATAAGTCGTAGGTTCGTCATCGTCTAACAATAACAAATCTCCACGCAACTCACGGATTCTTGCTGACCTTCGTGGTTGCGGCGGTGTTTCTGTTGCCACGGGTATCTCAACTTGTTCTGCTACATTAGCATCACTCGTAGAGTCCTTTCCTATTGGCTCATCTTGAACTTCTTCAAGATACACCTTCCGTCCACTTTTCTCTCTTTTGAGAAACTCTTTCTCTAAGAAAACACCGTTTCGAGCAACAAACACTTTGCCCTCTGATTGGTTGTAGACATAATACCCTAAAGTTTCCTTCGGGTATCCCACGAAAAAACACTTGTCCGATTTGGGTGTTAGTTTATCTGACATAAGTCTTTTGACATAAACTTCACAACCCCAAATTTTCAGAAAAGACAAACTGGGAGTCTTACCAGTCCACATCTCATATGGTGTCTTAACTACGGACTTAGACGATACCCTATTTAATGTGAAAGCAGCTGTTTCTAGAGCGTATCCCCAAAATGATAAAGGTAGGTCCGACTGGCTCATCATTGACCAAACCATGTCTAACAAAGTCCGATTACGTCGCTCGGACACGCCGTTTCTCTGAGGCGTTCCAGGTGGCGTAAGCTGTGGAACAATTCCGCAACTCTTTAGATGATTGCTAAACTCGTGGCTCAAATATTCGCCTCCACGATCAGATCGCAAGGCCTTAATTTTCTTGCCACGTTGATTCTCTACTTCATTCTGAAATTCTTTGAACTTTTCAAATGTCTCAGATTTATGTTTCATTAAGTAGACATAGCCATATCTACTAAAGTCATCAGTAAACGTTATGAAGTATTGGAATCCGCCTCTAGCTGTCGTACTCATTGGTCCACATACATCGGTATGTATAAGTTCCAATAAGTTAGACGCCCTCTCAGGAAAACCTATAAAAGGCGCCTTAGTCATCTTTCCCAGCAAGCAAGCCTCACATGTCTCGTATGATTCAAAATCAAACGAGGTTAAAAGCCCATCAGAATGGAGCTTCTTCATGCGATTCTCACTTATATGACCTAAACGACAATGCCACATATAAGTAGGACTTAACTCATTAAGCCGAGGCCTTTTAGCATTAATATTACAGACAGGTGCATCATCAAGATTTAAAATAAATAACCCATTCACAATGGATGCAAAAGCCACAAACATGTCGTTCTTAGAGATAACACAACCATTGTCTTTACTCGCAAAAGAATAACCATCCTTCATCAAACATGAAGGTGACACAATGTTTCGACTTAAGCTAGGAACAAAATAACAATTATTCAATTCCATAATAAATCCTGACGGTAGGTGGAGTTGCATCGTCCCGACGTTCAACGCAGCAACTCTTGCATTATTGCCCACGCGGAAATCAACTTCTCCTTTTCCCACGCTTCTACTTCTTATCATTCCCTACATCGTATTGCAAATATGAGCAACCGATCCGGTATCAAATACCCAAGAATTAATATAAGAATCAGCGAGGAAAATGTCTGTAATATAAACAACAAGTGTACAAGCTGCAAGAGTACCTTTACTCTTCCGATCCTTCACGGATTCTAAGTACAACTTGCAGTTCCTCTTCCAGTGACCTGTCCCCTTATAGTGAAAGCACTCATCTTTAGGATCTGGACCAGCCTTGGGCGCAGGTGGGTTTGGCGGTAGAGATCTCATCCTTAGCCTTGCCCTTTTTCTTCTTCCAAGAATTGCCCTTCCTCTTGAAGTTAGGTCTGTTTTGGACCGCCATCACATGGCTGCTTCTAGCTCCTTTCTTGATGTCAGCCTCTGCTGTTTTAAGCATGCCACACAATTCATTCAAGCCCCTCTCCGCCCCATGCATATGGTAGTTCGAGATGAAGTTTCCATAGCTGGGTGGAAGAGATGCAAGAATAAAATCAGTGGCCAACTCTTGGCCAATTGGGAAGCCTAGCTTCTCCAACCTCTGTGTGTGACCAACCATCTTGATTACATGTGGCCCAACTGCTGCGCCCTCTGCTAGCTTGGTTTCAACAAAAGCCTTAGAGACATTGAACCTTTCAATCCTGGCTTGAGTCTGGAACATATCATTTAGCGCTATGATCATATCATACGCTGCATGATTGTTATCAAACTGCATCTGCAGATCAGGTTCCATACAAGCAAGCATAAGGCAACTCACTTCAAGATCAGCATCACATGCTCTCTTGTAAGCGTTTTTCTCAGCAGCAGGAGCATTATCAGCTGGCTCATCTGGTAATGGGGTGTCTAGAATTTCTTCCTTTTTCTCAGCCCTGAGAACAATTCTCAGGTTGCGGATCCAATCCGCATAGTTTGTTCCATTCAACTTGTCTTTCTCAAGAATTGAACGCAAAGTAAATGACTGGTTTGCAGGCGCCATTTGTCTACAACAAAAGTAATGCAAAATACTAAGACAATGTATCCAAGACAGAGTAAATAATATTAAACTCTTAATAGAATCTACTCCCACTAAAATCAATATCCCTCTATTGAAACTTAGTGATTCAAGACCCACAACTAACAAGTCTACTAGTGAGCTTTAGCATCACCGCTAGAAGACATGGTAGATCGGTAAGCAACTCTTTGCTAATCATATCTCATATGACTCTTGTTGTTGGGCAGCATCTCTATGCTGTGAAGCCCAACTCCTTATGCTCCAAGGTCCCTAACCGTTAGGATGACCTTGTTCAAGTAACCAAACCCTTTTGTAGTAAGTATCCGATACGAACCTGCCTAGTCAAGGAAAATCAGTGGCACCCTAATTTCAGAGACCTACCACCGATTGTCCTAGACACATGACAGTGCTAGGTTTGGGGAGCATTCAACTTGAATATTGCTGAGGGATCGTTCTACTTCACTACCGCGCGCATGTAGACAAAACATCATCGCATATGAAAGTAGAACATAGTAAGAACGGCATTAACACATATATGACTTGGTATAGCCCATTGTTCCTTTGGGGATCTCCATCTCCATCAATCTGTTCATCATGATGATCTCCATCTCCATGATCAATGTATGCCATCCTTCAGTGATGAATCCACCAAGACTAGCTATCACTAACACAAGGCAGTTAAGTAAAATTACATAGTCGCGGATAGGATCATCACAGTTTGGCACGCAGGCCAATACATCAAATTGACAATATCTATGTGGCTCCAGCCATATTATCATACTCACGACATGCAAGCCATGAATCAATTACATACATGCATCACATACACATAAGGGCTATACCAGTCATGAATTCCTGCAAAACAGAGCTAACCAATTCCAACGTCTAATCTTAAACCACCGAAAACACCATCTTCCCGGCCTTTTTTTGGAAATCTAATTTTGGCTAATTTCGGCAAACCCGGCGAAGCTGGGGAGAAACGGATGTAAATTTTTTTTCTCTACAATTTTCGTTTAGAGATCGTCTCGATCCGAGGTCGTATGCAAAAGTTATGGCCGTTTTACCGAACAGCACTCTTTTCGCACCCCGGCGCCCAGCAGTAGATCCAATCTACCACCGCCGCGCATCATATGCGCTCGGCACTTGACTTAGGTTCGATTCTATCAATCCAATTGATCTCCATCTCGCCATGATTGGATTTACGTGTATCACTTAACTCGGATGGCGGAATTCCGACCGGTACGAGTAGATCGTCACAATACCAATCATAGCAAGATCATGAATCAAGGTCGGAGACTCACAACCGTGCATATCAACATATGCACTCATCCAAATCTATAACGAGACAGCAACAGCTCTGATACCACTGTAAGGTTATGCGGATGCTACGCTAGCCAGAAAACAAAATTTTTGACCCCATAAACCAGGAACTACTGCTAGTTATAGATCACGGGATTACCACTAGACGCACAGGTGCAGCGGAATCGACTCGATGTAGTCGTACGCATCACAGCAGTGCCGTGCAGTTGCGAAGTCGTCCGTCCGTCCGTCCCTCTCGTGCGGTTCGTCCTTGTGCTCCAGATGCAGCACCTCCGAGGTATCCACACGTACGGGGAGGAAGCGTCACGCCTCCGGACTGCTAGGTCCGCGAGGTGCAACAGGGCGCGGGCGTGGGAGTGGCGACGGCTGCCAAATGGATTGGATTAACCTAGCCCCGTCGCCCACCCCTTGTATTTATAGGCGTCCTAATGAACTCCCGAGTTGGAGGCCCATTAGTGACCCTAAACCTCGTCTAATTCGGGTCCAACCCAAATTAGGCTTCCAGCCCCTTAAGCGTGCGACCCTATGGGTTCACGTACGCATAGACATGGCCTGAGTACTCCTACTCGACCAATAGTTGACAGTGGCCTCTAGCAAGGCGTGTCAACTCCTACGCATACGCAAAGATCATATCAGAGGAACCACCACAAACCACATACTTGTTATTCCCTTGCCTCACGATATTTGGATCAACTCTTAGGTTAACACTTAACCCAAGCACGGCCATGCATTTCTTGATCTAATCATTAGAGTGATCCAGTGATATCTCTCTCACATAGAGAGGAGCAAATTCCTTCTTGATTGTTTATGTCTCACAGCATGTTTCCCGACAAACCCGAAAACCACCTTTATAACTATCCTGTTACGGAGTAGCGTTTGATAGTTCCTGAGTAGGTCGTTTCACATCTTGAATACATACAACAATCTCAGGTCTAAGGACATAACGTACATGATGTGAATAGAGATAATTACAATTTCTCATGTTGGGTCAGTCCAGCTCCATGTCACACATGTGCCCACATTTATTAGTTTGACATCTCCATGTCTATGACTTGTGAAACATAGTCATCAACTAATACATGTGCTGATCTAATATTCATGTGTGTCCTCACACAAACTCCGATCAGGGACAACTTTAGAATAACCATACAAGTAAAAGAGTTTCACAAACAATTCACATAATTGCCAATCGATACAAGTTGTCTTTAATGGATATTCAATGAACTCATAATATATCATGGATACAATCACAATATCATCATCTCTATGATTACCTCTAGGGCATATTCCCAACAACCCAAAAACCTAGCCATAGCCGCCTCCTCATCCTCTACTAAACCACAACGTAACATGCCTATTTGCAATTCTTGATAATATTCTTCCACACTTTTATTACCCTGTTTCAATTGTTGCAGCTTATTTAACAAGTCACGGGCATAATATGAAGGTACAAATCTAGCACGCATAACCTGTTTCAAACCATCCCAGTTAGGTGGCATAGCATTTATATGTGTACGACGGTACTCACTCCACCAAATAGAAGCATAATCAGTAAACTTACTAGTAGCAGCCCTAACCCTCCTATTTTTAGGAATATCATGGTAAGCAAATTTTTGGTCTACTGCTAACTCCCACGAAAGATAAGCATCAGGGTCATATTTACCATCAAAAGAAGGCATAGTGAATTTTATCTTACCAAACGAATCATCATTGTCACGTACCTCACGGCGTGGCTAGATGGGAGCCATGCCACGGCGGTTGAATCTAATTCGCCGCTAGTCCGAATCATCCTCAGGATCAACAATATAGTCATGTTCGCCCACCTCACTGTCCATGACTCCATATTCGCCAGTAGCAACATTGGGCCCCCGGGGTGCTTGGGCGATCTCATCAAGACGCCTCATAATATCAGCAAGAGCAGTGTTCACGGTGCCCATGGAAGCTTCTAGGGCCGTGAGCTTGGTGTTGGTCGTTAGCTGCGTAGCATCCAAATGACCTAGCCGCTCATTGGTGATACGCACATCTTACTCAAGACCTTCTATGCGCACCCTCACTTGGGTAGCAAAATGTTGTATGATTTCTTTGGTTCGGGGTGAATGTGATGCTCCCTCGTTCTGTTCTTCAATCCCTATCATGGTTAGAAAAATAAACAGAAAACAATGACAAATATACGTAAGAAGGTTCCTCGACACTACTAGGATATAGCTAGTGTAAGTCCCTCACTCTCAACCTGTTCAAACAAGCTCTTACCAATTCTTACCAAACTAAACAGGAGGTGATGGCAACCGTCAAACTGGAACAAACCCCTAGAGAAAGGTGTATTGACGCCTTGGTTGCTAAATCCCTGTCAAGTGATAGTCGAACCGGTGGAGCTATAGGAGGGCTGAAAGTGAACAAAGGAATACTAGAACCACGTTAGTCAAAGCAAGTTGAATAATCGTTCAAAGTTGGCACCGTGCTAGTCCTAGGCTAGGACGTACTAGAGACGCGAGCCTAACCACAAATGACGCCACAAAGCTCCCATCGGGAGTGAAGGTAGGGGAAAACAAGCTCCTGAACAGCAAGACTGCACACTTCTTTTGTTCTCTTTTTTTTGGCACCTTTTTTTTTCACAACTAGGACCTCAAGAACAGCAAAACCTTAGGAAGGTGCAGCTCAAACCGATGTAAGATGTGGCCTGTAGAAAATTGTGAACGTGCTTTAAAACTCGTGCTAAAACTTCAGACCTCGAAAACTCAATCTTTCTTGCCGAATTTCGCAAAATTTTTTTTTGGAAAATTTTTTGTAGATGTCCGCAGAGTACTTATTTGCCCGATTCTGAGACCGTATGTGAAAGTTATGCCTATTTTAAGGTAGGTAGCACGCGTCAGGGTTTCACGGCTCAACCCCACCTCGGATCGGCAAGTACTCCCACTCGGACTCAAGCACAACTCCTACTTGGATTCGACCAGACTAACTCAGACTCAGCAAACCCTAGATTGAAGACTCGACTAGCGGTGATGGCGATCATGGTGGCGCTATGGCGTGGTAAGAACTCGAAACTCTAAATGACTAGACGCTAAGACCAGCAACTCGCTACAACAATGCAACAGAAAACTCAACAAACTTAAACTAAGCAGAACTAGTAGAAGGCTCGAATTGTCTTGGACATCGGTAGTCTAATCTACTATGTTTTTTTACTTGGCTTCTGGACTGTAGTTAAAAAAATTACGAAATAAGAAATCTCTCACCGAGCAACCTTGAGCTCTGATACCACCTGATGTAGACGTGGGTGTCCCGATCTTTCGATGAGAGGGTAAGTCGATTGGATGGAGCGACATTGGCAATCCGACTACAACCATTCAGGGACATTGCGCCCTAGCAATCGTTACACCAACTCCAGAGGCTATTCACAATCTTGACGGATACACGATCAGCCCAACCACGAGGGTAATTGTTCCTGAATCGAGAACTAGCAAGAACAAGATGAACAAGCAACTCAATTTACGAATAAAAGATGAAGGTTTAACTCAAAGAGAACAAACGGTGGGGTTCCGAAGATGAGCAAACCGGCGATCTAACCGATCACGGGATTACACGGTAAAGTAGAGACGCTAACTTTAATCTAACAAAAAACCCCCATCTGTTTGTGGTGGCTCTAAAGGTATTTATAGGATGGGAGAACGACCACAGGGGTGTTGGAGTCGTTCTCCAACCCTAGGACGCGTCCCTAATGGACCCAACTTGATACACGAGCCTTCGGCCCAAAAACGGTGATGCAGCACCTTAAACAGGGACCCCTCATCACTAAAACAAGGATTGCGGACGATTTCGAGCAGATATGAGCATGAATCCAGATCTGTTGGAAATTATACTTGATAAACTTTCTGTGAAGTACTAGAACTCCCAAATCAGAGTTCGTATGAAGTCGTGGCAGTCATCACAAGTTGGTGCTGTCCGACAGTCCGAATCCAGCCTGCACGAATCCCTTTCCTTATTGATCTCCTCCATCATTCCTGAACAACAACAACATGCGTGGATCTCCATGGTCTACATAAGTTGGAGACAAACTTAGAAACGAACTCACCTGATAATTTAGTTGACGTGCACGAGCACGAGTAAGCGGCGGCGGCAGCGTAGGGGTGGACGTATCGTTGGTGTTGATGTCCTCATCACTGAAGCTGAAGGATGAGCAATTTACCTCTGGACAAAGTCTGGTGATACGAATGGATTGTGGACAGCTAGCATTGGTGATGTGGCGTCCACAACGAAAAACTTGCTTGCCCGGTCAAAAATTTCATTCTCCGTAATCGGAGTGGATGCTTCATGTGTCGGGTCAGACTCGCCGGTGTACTCAAATGCCAGATGAATCCAGTCTTTGAGTAGCTGCACTCGGCGTGTGACAAAATTAACAGTAATCCCCACCCCAATCAGTCCATTGCTTTTCAGCTTGGATAGCAGGGTCAAGAGTTCCTTAACTTGCACCATCTTGTCGGTGCTGGGGAGAGAAGAACAAGAATTATTCACCTTTGGGGAATGACTCACGAAGAAGGGAAGAGAAGGATTGGGGTTAGCACAATAAAACCACTCCAGGTGCTAACTCTTGTTCGAGGATTTGGTGGAAACACCAAAATACACCCTCTTCAATCCATCTCGAAGTTGAAGGCCGGTGCCACCAACCACATAGGGGTTGGCTTTGTTCGGCTGGGGCTTAAGACAAAAGAGATAACGGAAGAGGTTTAAGTGGGGATAAATGTCAAGATAGGCTTCACAGAGATGGATGAAGAGGAGATAGCAGAAGAGGCTTCACAAAGCTCCTCTGCTAGCAACACCTTCTCCATTGCCAAGGCCTCGAGTCGCTCTCGAGATGAAATTGAGGGTTTCCAGGCTTTGAATGGATCTAGGAGAGGAACCACTTCGGACAAAGATGAAGACATAGTAGCAGTGGATATCGTGGAGATTTGCGAGATTTTCCTATGGGTGTAACGGATCTAGTGGCTACGGGTGGAAACCCTAGCGGCGGCATGGATCCGGGAAGGAACAACGAGTTTGAGGTTCAGAAGGCAAAGAGGCGCGAGAGCTAGAAGACAACGAATGGAAGAATGTGAAAGGTTCCCCCCTCCACACCGCGTTATTTTATGGGCTGAAGTTGGCGTGAGGGCATGGCCGCTTTTCCGCTCGATTTCGCAGCCCAATTACTCTAATAAAGCCGACCGCTAGTTGTAGTTTTGGCTATGATGCAGATACTGATTGATTACAGCCCAAAAATATTTTTGGCATACCCTATGATGGGTCAATAGCCAGTTTCTGAAATAATCGGGATTGGGTACCATTATAGTTTGATTTCAGATTAAGGATAAAGGGGTATGCTCCATGAGAGCTGATAGCTGGTCACTACAAGTCAAGATGCAGATACCATCTATTCGCAATTAATCTAATGACGTTGCAACCCATGATGGATCAAAAACAGATTTGCATATTGTTGGGAATCTGAGCACCTCTCGAGCTGAATTAATAAAAAGAAAAGGGGCTTATGAAAAATAAGTTCCTTGCAATTTCAATGCCATGAGCAGATTTTCGATCAAAATTGATTGGGACATCAGTGGCACTCGAGCATAAAACGCTCGGGTATTAAATCACTCGGGTCAAAACCACTTGGGCTCCAATCCTCTCGGACTCAGACTAGAACCAGTCGGGTAGAAGAAGAAAGGGAGGCAGCTCAAGTGTGAAGGATTTAGGAGCTACTATGAAGGGTATGGGAGCCAAGTAGAATCATGAGAAGGTTATCCGACTGCCTAAATAGGAGGTTGACTGAGTGTCACACCCTAAAAATAAGTTAATAAATAATACCTGTGGAAATATGATTTTCAGAAAATAATTAAAAGCCTAAAAGAGGGGTTAATAAAAATTCAATGTAAAAATGGGCCAGAGAAAATTTTATTAAATACTCCTTTAATTCTTGTAGTCCTTGGATTTTTCGAGGAATTATTTGATATGTGGAAGTATTTTTAATAAATAGAAGACCAAATCAGTGAAAAAAATTGGAAAAAGGTTTTAATTTCCCTCCCGAGGCGGTGGGCCGATTTTGGCCCACATCTCTCCTCCTCTCTCTCTCTCCCTCGCCTGCGGCCCAAGTCGGCCCTTCACTCTTTCATCCCCCCCCAACAGGTGGACCCCACCTATCAGGTCCTTCGTCCTCCTCGGGCCGAATCCGAGCCCAAGTCAGCACCGCTGTCCTGCAAGAAATCCGGCCGCCCTTCGCGTGATCTCCTCAAATTGTTTGAGGGGAAATCCTCCCCTTTATCCTTGTCGCCAATCCCCTTGAAACTCGAAGCACAATGGTTGAGATTTGTGCACGAACTCGGGATCGACTCAGAGTCCGCCGCCACCATAGCCGCCTTATCCGCCTCGGACTGCTCCGATTGGCGATCCTATAAGTACCACCGTCTTCTCCTCAGTCCACCGCCGTCCTCGTCCCAACCCTAAACACCCCTAAGAGCCCCAGCCACGGTAAGATCCTAGTGCTGCCACCACCACCAAGTCTAGCCGCGTCGCCGCTCGGTTCATCGCCGCCCTTCTCCGACAACCCAGACGTGCTCCCCTAGTAGAGCAGCACCTAGTCTGCCACTTGGTAGCCGCCCTTCCCCACCAGAGCACCGTCGCCGCCGAGTACCCGAAGGTCACCGCCGTTTTTTCTCATCGCCGGTGGTCAAATCATCGCCGTTCATCGCCGAGTAACTGCAAGGTAAGATCACCTCGTCAAGCTCATCCTTTTGGCGCAAACCGTAGCGGCCACCGTGCCCTAGATCGCTGGCGAGCCTCGCCGTCCAAGCCACCGCCATCACCGGATGTCCACGTTGTCGCCTCGTCAGCCGCCGTGTCACCCCTCCGTCCCCGTGGCGGCCAGATCCTTGTTTACAGCCCGTTGTTTTGATACCCTACCTTTGTACCTATGAGTTTAATATGACTGGCTAGCTGAAATATTGGTTAGCTAGAATAATTCTAGGTTGCTTAGCTTAGCTTAGAAACTATAGAATCATCTAAAGGTTGTTAAGCACATATGATTACACATAAAATGATGATGGTTATGTTCACGATGGTGGTCGTGAGAGACTGATTCATAATGGGCAACTAAAACATGGATGAATGGTAGGTTGTGAGCACCAGGTTGGTTTGGTTGCTAGTAGTGCTCATGACAGTTAAGGACCGGTTCAGGAGCTACTGTTGTGAAGCATTTATCATACTAACCACAAGCCAGCATGGGTAATGGCTGGACTTGTAGTGTAGCATGTCCCCGTAGGAGACACCATGGTGTCTTTTGTTGATAGGTGGTAGTGTCAATAAATCCACAATGACAGTGCCAATAAGACCATATATTTGGGAGCCAAGAGTTTCTCTAGCCTAGAGGTTGGGCCACCTCTACTGGGGACTTGGCGGGTGGTCATTCTATTGGGCATGTTATGCGAAGAGTCCTGTCATAACTCCTTTCCGAGGTATCGTGGTGGTGCCAAGGCGCATCGTGACATGTTGTGGGGTTGTGTCTTGTGGGTAAAATTGTACACCTCTGGCCAGAGTAAAACTGTTCGAATAGCCGTGCCCACAGTCGTGGGCGAGCTGAATGATGTTTTTCGTGATTAGTCCCATTTATTAATTAATGTTAAAATGAGATATGAGATATCCAAATTGGGATGGTTTGGGCCTGTGTAACCAGGTGGGCTGTACAGTGTTGATTTAATACTGTTTAACAGTTCTATTATTTTAATTCTCTCTTAACTGTTTAGTTAAATGCTGTTTATGGAAATTAGCCCTATATGCCATCCCTTGCTATACTGTGCACTTGCATATTTGCTGTGTGGCTTGTTGAGTATTCCATGTACTCACCTTGCAATATCAAATCATCAGAAGAAGAATACTACAGTCAAGGCGAAGATTTGGAGGACTAGGCTGGGTCCAAGTCAAATTTGCCTGTGGATTATGGAGACGTCATTATCGCTAGTTAATTTCGTTATTTAGACTTTCTATTTGTTCGAGAGGTTTCATCTGCCTCTGTAATAATTATACATTCGTTACTTTATTCATTATAGATTTGTACTTTGTTATCAAATTTGTCATTATGTACCTTGGTTGATTCCTGGACGAGGATTTAATACACATGTAAGCGTTTGGAATTTTGGGTAGAAATTCCAGGCGTGACAAGTTGGTATCAAAGCCTCCTTGACTTTAGGTCCAGCCAAATGGTAACCCATAGAAGCCTCCTAAAATTTTTGGTAGAACTGCTCTTTCCCCGTTCTCTTCGGAAAAAAAACCAACCCTTTGGTAAAATTTTTCGAAATATATATATATATATATATGCCCTGTTATTTTTCTTCCCCGATCTATTTCCAAACTACCTTGCTACCCTTCCTGTTTTACTTATGCCTAAACCTGTTTTGTTTAATTAAACTTTTTGCCTCTCATCACATTCCATAGATGTCGAATCGTGAGCCCGTACATCTGTTTGGAGTTGGAGGATTTGTCAAGGAGCTTCGAGACATGGCATTTGCCATAGGATTCAATCCAACCCCCGAGTATCGGCAAGTCACTCATAATCCAATTGAAGAGAAGTGTCCGGTTCGATTGACAATTTCAAGTGATCGTGAAGAAGTCCCATCTATGATTTTTAGAGCCAGAGGGAGGGATTTTGAGCACGCATGTCAGGAAGTGGCACTAGAGGCCATTGGAGAACTTCGCCACCGTTACGCCATCCGCTTGAGGCATACTGCTTACCATTACCATCTGCTCAGGACCCACAATGATGAGTACAACAATTACCAATGCCCTAGGGCAGAAAACAGTGCCACCGTGTAACGCTTGGTGAGGATGCTCAGTGCCATGGACAATGCTCATATAGATGTGATGATAGCAGCTTATGATCGAGAGAACGAGAACCGTACTAAGATTTGCAGACTGCAAAACCAAGTGGATCATTTGAAGAGGGAGCTGGCACAGGCGAAAGGAGAAGCACCCCTTGGAGGAGCCAAGATCCGCACCACTGCAAGGAAGAGAGTTCACCTACTACCTCGGATTCAGCTCGCATCTAGGACCCTCTTGCTCAATGAGCAGGTCCCACTTAGATCAGTTCCACCCATGTCTTATGCTGATGATGCAGAGGAAGAGGACCCAGAGGAGTCAGAAGCTAGCACCCCTTCGGAAAGGTCAGGAGACAGTGGGACTCGTACCCATTTTGAAGTGGAGTGGGGTGAAACCCAGGAAGATGAAGAAGAATCCGAGCACAATTCTGACACAAGATGAAGCCCTTCACCATGTTAGGTTGAACCTTAGTAGTAGTTCACCCTAGAGCGTTGTGTTAGTCGTTGTGTGTTTAGGTGATGCTTGTGAGTGTGTGGGTTTAGATGGCAGTTTATGTCAGAGGGTGGTGATGTAACTGCTTCAATTAGGTGTTTCCTGTGGTATGGTGTGGGTTTAAGCAATATAAATGTTAAACATCTAGTTCAGATCAATAAAAGTTGAAGTTTAAGTGAATAACACCTGTTCTAAGGGTTCTCTCCTGTTTCTCGCCTATTCTAATCCCTACAGATGGTGAATACTCGCAATGGGGGTGGTCAAGACACCAGCACTGGCACAAACAACAATCGAGGAGGTGCCCCCAATGGACCGCCGCCTTCGGATGACAATCTCACTATAGCACATGTGCTTGCAAATCAAACACATCTTATGAATATGATGTTCCAGCACATGAAGAGCCAGCAGCACTAGGTGCCTCAACAACAGATACCTCCTACACCCCAGAACAAGCTCACAGAGTTCTTGTAGGTGAGGCCTCCCACTTTTTCCAGTACAACCAACCTAGTGGAAGCAGGGGATTGCTTACATGCCATTGAGAAGAAGCTGGATTTTCTTCAATGCACGGATCAGGAGAAGGTCTCATTTGCATCACATCAGTTACGTGGACCTACATCGGAGTGGTGGGACCACTTCCGAGCTAACCGAGCAGAAGGTCAACCTATTACTTGGGCTGAATTCTCGGTAGCTTTTAAGAAGACACATTCCTGCAGGGGTGGTGGCCCTAAAGAAGCAGAAGTTTTGAGCACTAAAGCAAGGGAATAGGTCGTGACCAAGTTCCTCTATGAGTTTAATCGTCTCGCCCGTTATGCACTGGAAGATGTTAGCACCGATGCTGAACGATAGGAGAAGTTTCTAGATGGATTGAATGATGAACTCTCCGTCCAATTGATCTCAAGGGACTACTCAGATTTTCAAAAGCTTGTTGACAAGGCCATCTGGTAGGAAGACAAGCACAATCGAATGGAGCAGAGAAAACGCAAGATTGCTAGCATGAGGGCACAACAGTCTAGTAGCCAGAGGCCGTGTATAGCAGCACCCCCTCAGACTCCCCCGGGAGGACCACCGACTGCACCCCGTCCCCAACGCTAGTTCTACAACAACAACATTGGTAGCGGTGTAGTGGCTAATCATCTTTCCCCTCGTCCGGTTGTTACACCATCACAAAACCAGCCGGTCAAGCAGGAGCAAGGGGGCAGAACTTTGGTATACTACAACTGCAACGAGCCGGGGCATTTTTCTAATCAATGCCCAAAGCCAAAGTGTCAGGGACCCAGGCCAGCCGCGCCAGGACAAAACAACTCCAACCTGCCCAAGACGGGTCAATCATGTCACAACCAAGGAAGCCGAAGTCACCCTAGAGGGTCTTGGGTACGTTTCCTGTTAACTCGGTTCCTGCCACAGTACTTTTTGATTCTGGTGCTACACATTCATTCTTGTCTGAAAATTTTGTGGGAAATAATAGGATAAGGGTAGAAAAGTTGGCTAATCCATTAATGATATGCACCCCTGGTAATCAAATGCCCTACACCCTTTTTAGCCCTTCTGTTACCATCGATATCCAAGGGGTCCCATTCCAAGCCAATCTGATTCTGTTAGAATCCAAAGATCTAGATGTTATCCTAGAGATGGACTGGCTAATCAGATATAAAAGAATGATAAATTGTGCAAACCAGGAAGTCACCTTAACTAGTAACCTGGAGTAGAAAGTGATATTCCGTACCCCATCAGTTGGATCCCCGAAAGTGATTCTCAATCAGGCTACCCTAGAAGAAATCTTGGTGGTGAAAGACTACCCGAATGTGTTTCCCGATGATCTGCCAGGCATGCCCCCAAAAGGGACATAGAGTTCTGGATAGATCTAGTACCTGGAACTGCCCCCATTCACAAAAGACCGTACCAAATGACGGCCAATGAGTTAACAGAAGTGAAGAAGCAAGTGGAAGATTTGGAACGGAAAGGATTCATCCGACCAAGCACCTCACCATGGGGAGCGCCAGTTATTTTTGTGAAGAAGGATCATACCCAACGGATGTGTGTGGATTATAGAGCGTTGAACGACGTCCCCATCAAGAATAAGTACCCGTTATCTAGGATTGATAATCTGTTTGACCAGTTGGAAGGAGCCATGGTATTCTCCAAGATAGATCTCTGTTCCGAGTATCATCAACTCAGGATCCGAGAGGAAGATATACCTAAGATGGCTTTTACCACCCGCTATGGGTTATATGAGTGCACAGTCATGTCTTTCGGGCTTGCTAACGCCTCAGCCTTCTTCATGAACTTGATGAACAAGGTGTTTATGCAGTACTTGGATAAGTTTGTGGTGGTCTTCATTGATAACATCCTTGTCCACTCCAAGACTAAGGAAGAACATGAGCAGCATCTTCGGTTAGTGTTGTAGAAGTTGCGAGAGCATCAGCTGTACGCTAAGTTCCGTAAATGTGACTTCTAGTTGTCGGAAGTGAAGTTCCTTGGTCATGTCCTTTTTGTTGATGGTGTTACTGTGGATCCGGCCAATGTGGAGTCAGTCACCAAAAGGAAACAACCCAAAACAGTTTCAGAAATACGGAGTTTCCTTGGTCTTGCAGGATATTACCGCAAGTTCATAGAGAATTTCTCGAAGATTGCCAAACCAATGACTCAGTTACTCCAAAAGGATGTTAAATTTCAATGGCCATCTGAGTGTGAGCGGAGTTTCCAAGAACTAAAGAAGCATCTGGTATCCCCACCAGTGTTGACTTTGGCTGATCCTAGGAAAGATTTCCATGTTTACTGTGACGCATCCCAATAAGGTTTAGGATGTGTTTTTATGCAAGATGAAAGAGTGGTTGCTTATGCATCTCGGCAGTTACGGCCACACGAGAAAAACTACCCTACTCATGACCTGGAATTGGCCGCAGTAGTTCATGCATTGAAGATATGGCGCCATTACCTTATGGGTAATCGTACGGAGATGTATACGGATCACAAGAGTTTGAAGTATATCTTCACCCAGCCAGACTTAAACCTTCGTCAGCGAAGATGGTTGGAGTTAATCAAGGATTATGATATTGGGATCCATTATCACCCTGGCAAGGATAACGTGGTGGCAGATGCTCTTAGCATAAAGAGTTATTGCAATGCTTCCGAAGGACGATGATTGCCTTGGGAGTTATGTACAGACTTCGAGCGGTTAAGTTTGGGAATCATCAAGAAAGATTTCGTAGCAGCATTGGAGGCACATCCCACGCTTATAGACCAAGTCAGAGAGGCCCAAGTCAATGATCATGACATCCAAGAGATCAAGAAGAACATGAGAAGAGGAAAAGCCAGTGGATTCTCTCAAGATGAACAGGGAACACTATGGTTAGGAGAGCGAATATGTGTGCTAGAGGATAAAGAGTTGAAAGATATTATCATGAGAGAAGCTCACGACACCCAATATTCTATCCATCCTAGCAGTACCAAGATGTATCAAGATCTGAAGGAGAAGTTTTGGTGGCCAGTATGAGATGAGAGATAGCTGAGTACGTCGTAGTCTGTGATATATGTCAACGAGTGAAGGCAGAACATTAGAGGCCAATAGGGTTGTTGCAACCATTGAAGGTACCCGAGTGGAAATGGGAAGAAATAGGGATGGACTTTATCACTGGATTGCCAAAGACATCTTCAGGATATGACTCAATCTGGGTCATGGTCGACAGGCTTACCAAGGTGGCCCATTTCATCGCAGTCAAGGCTACCTATTCTGGCAGCATGTTAGCAAAATTATATATGGCACGGAAGTGTGTCGATGTTTTACACCGGCAATAAATATATGGGGCTACTCGGCGGATGGAAACTCGGTGGATTGCAAAGGAACACAGGGAGATTTTATACTGGTTCAGGCCCTCGATGTGAGGTAATACCCTACGTCCAGTTTGTATGTATTCCTTTGAGGATATACGGTGGTGGTTCTGATGAACTTGTGTGGCCGTGTGCTTCTATGAGCTCTTCTGCCCTCATGGGGCGCCCTGCCTCCCCTTATATACTGGGGGACAAGGTTACAAGGTAGGAGTCCCCATCGGATTACGACTAGGAGATCTCCCCTTAGAGATATAACGTACCCGACTAGGACTGTATATTCCTTTCTATACAAGGCGAAGTCTGCCGAATCTAGCTATATCTCTAATTACAAGGCTAGGCCCATCCTCTGTCCGAGTGGCCCATATGCTTGTCATGAGGTACCCGGGGCCCATGGCACCCACAGTAGCCCCCGAGACCTTCATAGTTGAGTCACAGCTGATGCCGAGTGCTCATCCTCCACGGTGAAGTCTTCCCGAGTGCATTGCTCCCGAGTACTCTTTGTCTGAGTGCTGCTTCTCCCGAGTCCTGCTTCATGTCAGCTGGCGGCGAGGCTATGAAGGTCTCGATGTAGATGTTGGAATAGTGTGCGCCGAATAGGCGCACCTATTAGGTGTAGCCCCCGACTTTGTGCTTAATTGTGAAGACAATTAATCATAAAGTCAAAGATCTTTAACCTGGTAGTCTTTCCCGAGTAGATTACTACTGGTATATGAGACTCTTCGGTATCATGTCAACCGGAATATGATTTATAGTCTTGCCGAGTAAGATGTTACTCGTATATAGGACTCTTCGACTTCATGTCAGTCGGAATGTGTGTTTATAGTCTTGCCGAGTAGGATGCTACTCGTATATGGGACTCTTCAGCGTCATGTCAGCTGAAAAGAGAGGTTTATAGTCTTTCCCGAGCAGTATACTACTCGAAAATCAGACTCTTCAGCTTCATGTCAGCTGGAAAAGGTGTTTATAGTCCTTCCCGAGTGGCGTCCCATTCGGAAGTTAGACTCTTCAGCTCGTCAGCTGGAAGATTGTTTATAGTCTTTCCCGAGTAGTGCACTACTCGAAGGTTAGACTCATCCGCGTCATGTCAGCGGGAATGAGAATTTTATAGTCTCTCCCGAGTAGTGTACTACTCGAAAGTTAGACTCATCCGCGTCATGTCAGCGGGAATGGGAATTTTATAGTCTCTCCCGAGTAGTGTACTACTCGAAAGTTAGACTCATCCGCGTCATGTCAGCGGGAATGAGAATTTTATAGTCTCTCCCGAGTAGTGTACTACTCGAAAGTTAGACTCATCCGCGTCATGTCAGCGGGAATGAGAATTTTATAGTCTCTCCCGAGTAGTGTACTACTCGAAAGTTAGACTCATCCGCGTCATGTCAGCGGGAATGAGAATTTTATAGTCTCTCCCGAGTAGTGTACTACTCGAAAGTTAGACTCATCCGCGTCATGTCAGCGGGAATAATGCTGCTCATGGCAACTGGTGGCCACGCATGTAGGCCGAGTACCACTGTATGAAAAATAAATCCATTACGTGGTTAGGTGTACTCGAGAGAGATACCTGTATCTCCAATTTCAATGAAGACCAGCTTGTGATCCTTGTAAGGATGTATCCTCGAGACCTGGCGGATAAGACAGATACCCAAACATATATGTTTAGCAATAAGGCTCTCATGAAGCATATCTGTTTACCTCATCGGTTCCTGTGGGTAGCACCAGCGCTATAATTTCAACTCAGCCTGCGGGCGGCCCACATGGAGCATGCTACTGTAGGAACTCATGTCTTGGTGGCTGCTACCAAATAAGCCGGCCTGAGCCGACCTATCCAGCATAGCTCTAGGGAAGTATCATCCATCGCATGTCAGGATGAGTTTTTTGTGTTGGTAACCGCAATCAGCCAGAGAAATCCTTATTCGCAAGCCTTTCCGACTTACGTTCTGGATGCAAACTGGTTGCCACATGTACCCGAGTAGGTATGTTGCAGGATCTGCTTGCCCTCCTCAGGTGTGACGCAGTGCATGAGAACTCCGGATGCGCTTTGACGATGTAAGTCTTCTCTGACTTGGGAAAAGCCGAACAAGGTACCCGAACCTTGCATTAGCAGAGGGTTCAGCTGGTGACCCTCATGGGGCGTACCCTATCCAACAGAGTTATAGCCAAGCTAGGCACCCGAATCTTGCATTAGCATAGGATTCGGCTGGCGACCCTCATGGGGCGTACCCAACCTGACAGAGTTGCGGCCAAATAAGGTACCCGAACCTAGCATTAGCGTAGGATTCGGCTGGCGACCCTCATGGGGCGTACCCTACTTAGCCGAGTGGTACACAGCCCCGACTGGCGCCGGGGCCGATTGTTAGCTCCCATGGAGCGTAGTCGGGGAAGATGACGTCCCGACTGGCGCAAGTACTCGGTAAGTAGCCCTCATGGAGCATCCCGAGTGTATTTCGGCAGACTTGTCCAGCCCCCGAGCGTAGGAGATAGGCTCGAAGCCCTGAGTTCCTGTCACGCATATCCGGAGCTGGGCCTGCAATATAAAAATATCGGATGAGTAGCATCTGATGATGAAAATAATCACCCGAATAAAATGTATTTTACAATGTATGTAAATACGTGTTCTTCCTCTTTTTGATATTAATTTCCTCGAGTAGTTGACCCCTTACGTTTAAGCACTCTGCCCGACTAGTCATAGCCCCCTAGCGTCGGGAGTTGGCTCATGGCTCTTTCCCAGGCACGCGTTTTGGGTGACTTGAGTTCGTCTTACATGGAGCAGAGTTTCACGGATCGAGATTTATGCTACTCGAGTACTTTTGTAATCATTTAAGAGCAAAAACGGAAAAAAGTAAATGCGCAGCTTATACACCTATTAGGTGTAAGCGGCTGTGGCACTAGCAAGGCCGAGTGAGGAGATGTTTATCAGAAAGCGACTTAGCTGTTCGGTATTTGGGAGTGGGGATGCCATCCTCGTGTTTGAGCTTGTGAGCCCCCGAGCATGTCACTTGTTGTTCTGATAATCCTCAGTTGTTGAAGGTCGAAGGCGGTCGTGACCGACTGCCACAATGGAGCCGTCTGACTTGCGTTTGCGATTCCCAGCTTTAGTTGGGACCGCGTCGTCGGTGTCGTCCCGCTTCTTCTGTCAGGGTGACTTGTTGTCATCGAGGGCCTCGGCAACAGCGTGAGCCGAGTCGGCGTACTTGTTTGCCATGTCGAATAGGGCCTTGACAGAGTTGGGAGGCTTCCGCGTGAATTTGTCGATGAACGAGGTGTCTTTGACTCCTTTTCGAAAGGCGGCGATGACGACCTCATCCTTGATGTTCGGGATTGAGTTCCTCTTCTCAGAAAACCTCTTGATGAAGTCACGAAGAGACTCGTTCTTCCTTTGACGCAACTGATATAGGTCGTACTCAGGAGATGGCCTCTCGTATGTTCCCTGGACATTGGTGATGAAACGTTCCCGGAGTTCTCCCCAAGAGCCGATTGATTGCTTGGGAAGTCCTGTTAGCCATGTCCTCGCTGAGTCGGCTAGAGCAACTAGGAGGTAGTTAGCCATGACTTTGTGATTTCCCCCAGCTGCTCGGATCGCCAGAGTGTAGACCGTGAGCCAGGACTCGGGATTGGTCTTGCCATCGTATTTGTCGATGCCTGTAGGCTTGAAACTCGACGGCCAGTCGACCTGTTGTAGCTCCTGGGTGAAGGCCGGTATGCCTTCGTCTTCATGAGGACTCCGACCCCGACTACGGCGGCGAAACCGCTCGTGGTGGAGGCCAAAATGCTCGTTCTCGTCTTCCAGTTGGCGTTGCTCGTCTTCTTCTCGTTCGCGGCGCCGAGCATTGGTGTCCTGCCGAAGATCACGCCATAGTTGGCCTCGGAGATCCCGGTTGTCCCGACGGTCACTTCGACGTTGCCGGTTGTTGTTTGGGTTGCCGAATGACGTTTGGCGCGACTCCATGTGCAGCTGACTAGAGCCGGCCACTCGGCGTCGCTTTGAGGTAGACGAGACTGCCATTGGGGATGCCGACCGGTTGGTCGGTATGAGGGTATCTCCCAACTGTTGGTGCTGCTGACATGCAGCAGCGGTAAGCATGGCTTTTATCCTTGCGATCGTCAGGGTGGCCTGATGATCAGGTCCAAGCTGGACTGTGTCCAGTAGGGTTGCAGCGGCCACGATGTTCTGTTGGGGAGTAACGAAGACATCGTGGTCGCCGACTCGGGTTTGGAGGATTTGCTGCTGAGCGGTTTGCTCAGCCTTGCGTAGATCGTCGTTGCGGGCGTGCAGGCGTCTTGCTTCTTCCTCCTGTTGTTCTTGCAGTCGGCAGGCCTCCTCCTCTTGTGGCTCGTGTCGTCGGCATGATTCCTGAATAGGAGTAGAGCCTCTGGATGCCATGAAAATTTCTCGCGGCGGAGTGAAGCTTGCCGAGCTGGTATCCGACTTGGAGTCGGAATCCGACTGGGAGTCCTAGTCCGACTGAGAGTCGTAGTCGGAATAGTTGATGGGGGTGATTACAACTCCGACCTCCCTAGATCCGATCTCGAGCGGCTCGGAGCCGTATCCGAGTCGAACTCCAGGGGATCGGGTTTGCCGCGTCGGATGTAGATTGTAGATATCCGCGGCGTCGCTGAGTCCGAACGGGAAGTTGACGATCTCTTCCCTTCTCGGCCCGATCTCGGCCGGCTCAGAACCGAGTCCGAGTCGAACACTGAAAGGAAGAGTTGTCCCTGGACTCGGGCGTATTGGAGATCTCCGCAGCATGTCGTCGAAGATTGCCGCAGCGTCGTGTGGGCCGACTGGCGCGGAGTCAGCTGGTTCCTCGGCCGGTTGGATCGGGTCCGTGTCGGCCGGGGTGAGATTGCCGATCTGGTCGGCGACGAAGTCAAGGCTTCTGAATGCGATTGTATCTTCGGGGGGGGAGTTTGCCGCCGTCGACTTCGGTTGCTGGATCCATCGAGCTTGTAGATGTAGATCGCGCCGGACCCCTACCTGGCGCGCCAACTGTCGATGTTTTACACCGGCAATAAATATATGGGGCTACTCGGCGGATGGAAACTCGGTGGATTGCAAAGGAACACAGGGAGATTTTATACTGGTTCAGGCCCTCGATGTGAGGTAATACCCTACGTCCAGTTTGTATGTATTCCTTTGAGGATATACGGTGGTGGTTCTGATGAACTTGTGTGGCCGTGTGCTTCTATGAGCTCTTCTGCCCTCATGGGGCGCCCTGCCTTCCCTTATATACTGGGGGACAAGGTTACAAGGTAGGAGTCCCCATCGGATTACGACTAGGAGATCTCCCCTTAGAGATATAACGTACCCGACTAGGACTGTATATTCCTTTCTATACAAGGCGAAGTCTGCCGAATCTAGCTATATCTCTAATTACAAGGCTAGGCCCATCCTCTGTCCGAGTGGCCCATATGCTTGTCATGAGGTACCCGGGGCCCATGGCACCCACAAAGTGTGTTTACACGGCGTACCTAAGAAGATTGTATCCGATAGAGGTAGTCAGTTTACCTTAAAGTTCTAGTAGAAACTCCAGGAGGAGATGGGTACCCATTTAAACTTTAGTACTACTTATCACCCACAAACGGATGGTCAGACCAAATGTGTTAATCAAATCCTAGAGGATATGCTAAGAGCTTGTGCCCTAGACTTCGGTGGGAATTGGGACAAGAGTTTGCCTTATGCAGAGTTTTTCTACAACAATAGTTACCAAGCCAATCTTCAGATGGCTCTGTACAAAGCATTATATGGTTGAAGGTGTCGTACCCCACTCCTGTGGGATCAAATGGGGGAACGCCAAGTTTTTGGAATTGACATGTTGAGGGAAGCCGAGGAGAAGGTGAAAATCATACAAGAAAGGTTACGAGTAGCACAGTCCCGTTAGAAGAGTTATGCTGATAACCACCGAAGGGATTTAAGTTTTGAAGAAGGAGATTGTGTATCTTCGAGTCACGCCACTACGAGGCGTTCATTGGTTTCAGACCAAGGGAAAGTTAGCACCACGTTTTGTGGGACCATACAAGATTCTAAGTCACAAGGGTAAGGTGGCATATCAATTGGAGTTACCCCAGGCCATGGCAGGGATTCATGATGTGTTTCATGTATCGCAGTTAAAGAAATGCCTTCGAGTGCCTACAGAGGAAGCTGATCCAGCACAGATTGACATCTAGGAGGATTTAACCTATATGGAAAAACCAGTTCATATCTTAGAGACAAGTGAAAGGAGAACCAGGAATCGAGTGACCTGTTTTTGTAAAGTTCAGTGGAGCAATCATTCTGAGGATGAAGCTACTTGGGAGCGAGAAGATGAGTTAAAGTCTGCCCACCCTCACCTCTTCGCCAGTTCCTCCGAATCTCGGGGACGAGATTCTGTTTAAGGGGGTACGTTTTATTCACCCTAAAAATAAGTTAATAAATAAAACCTACGAAAATATGATTTTTAGAAAATAATTAAAGCCTAAAGGAGGGGTTAATAAAAATCCTAAATAAAATTCAACGTAAAAATGGGCCAGAGAAAATTTTATTAAATACTCCTTTAATTCTTGTAGTCCCTAGATTTTTCGGGGAATTATTTGAGCTATGGAAATATTTTTAATAAATAGAAGACCAAATCAGTGAAAAAAATTGGAAAAAGGTTTTAATTTCCCTCCCGAGGCCGTGGGCCGATTTCGGCCCACATCTCTCCTCCTCTCTCTCCTTCGCCCGCGGCCCAAATAGGCCCGTTCGTCGTTTCTCCCCCCCCTCCCGACAGGTGGACCCCACCTTGAGGTCCTTCGTCCTCCTCGAGCCGAATGCAAGCCTGAGTCGACACCGCCGTCCAGCGCGAAATCCGGCTGCCCTTCACGTGATCTCCTTAAATTGGTGGAGGGAAAATCCTCCCCTCTATCCCCGCCGCCAATCCCTTTGAAACTCGGAGCAAAATGGTTGAGATTTGTGCTCGAACTCGAGATCGACTTGGAGTCCGCCGCCGCAATAGCTGCATTATCCGTCTCGGACTCCTCCGATTGGCGACCCTATAAGTACCACCGTCCTGTCCTTAGTCCGCCGCCGCCCTCGTCCCAACCCTAAACACCCCTGAAAGCCCCAGCCACGGTAAGATCCTAGCGCCGCCGCTGCCACCAAGTCTAGTTGCATCTTCGCCGACCAGACGTGCTCCCCTGGTAGAGCAGTAGCTAGTCCGCCACTCGGTAGCCGCCCTTCCCCGCCGGAGCACCGTCACCGCCGAGTACCCAAAGGTCGCTGCCACTTTTTTTTGTCGCTAGTGGTCAAATCATCACCGTTCGTCGCTGAGTAACTATGAGGTAAGATCGCCTTGTCGAGCTCATCCTTTTGGCACAAACTGCAGCCGCCGCCGTGCCCTGGATCGCCGGCGAGCCTCGCCGCCCAAGCCGCCGCCGTCGCCGGATGTCCACGTCGTCACCCCGTCAGTCACCGCATCACCCCTCCATCCCCGTGGCTGCCAGATCGGTGCCAAGTGTCGCCCATCCATGCATTGCAATCGGGTTTCATCTGAGCTGTTAGATCTAGGTTCATTAAATCCGAGCCGTTGGATCTTGATCCAATCCATCCTAACCGTTAAACCCAGTGGACCAATCCCGTGGACTCAGCCTACGGTGTACCACTCTCTGATGACATAATAAATCTCTTTTTTCTTTTCAAAATTAATTCATTATTGCGTCATTAACCCTTTAATAATTCTTGTAAATAGTTTTAAATCGGTTTAAACAACCAAAAATTATAACTAATTCATACAAACTCGGATTGAGGTCGTTCAAGTCTCTAAATTTTTTAAAAATCGAGACCTATCCATTAAAAATACTCACATGTGCTATTGCTATGTGCTTATATACTGTTTTTGTTTGTTTTGTTATTTGCCTATAGTTTCGGACCTTCCGAAAGAGCCGGTTTATGCCGAGGAGGGTTTGGAAGACTTTGCGGAGCAGCAAGGCAAGTCACATAGATCCACAGCCCTTTGAGCATGTTGATCCTATGATTTAAATCTCTGTTTTGATTAGAAAGTGCATTTATTATAGAATGATATCGGGAAGGGAAACCCTGATCCTTATTTACAGCCCGTTGTTTTGATACCCTACCTTTGTACCTATAGGATTAATATGACTAGCTAGCTGAAATATTGGTTAGCTAGAATAATTCTAGGTTGCTTAGCTTAGCTTAGAAACTGTAGAATCATTTAAAGGTTGTTAAGCACATATGATTACACATAAAATGATGATGGTTCTGTTCACAACAGTGGACGTGAGAGACTGATTCGTAATGGGCAACTAAAACATGGATGAATGGTGGGTTGTGAGCACCAGGTTGGTTTGGTTGCTAGCGGTGCTCATGATAGTTAAGGACCGGTTCACGAGCTACTGCTGTGGAGCATTTATCGTACTAACCATAAGCCAGCATGGGCAACGGCTGGACTTGTAGTGTAGCATGTCCCAGCAGGAGACACCATGGTGTATTTTGTTGATAGGTGGCAGTGTTAATAAATCCACAATGGCAGTACCAATAAGACCATATGTTTGGGAGCCAAGAGTTTCTCTAGCCTAGAGGTTGGGCCACCTCTACTGGGGACTTGGCGGGTGGTCATTCTGTTGGGTATGTTATGCGAAGAGTCCTGTCACAACTCCTTTCCGAGTTATCATGGTAGTGCCAAGGCGCATGGTGACATGTTGTGGGGCTGTGTCTTGTCGGTAAAATTGTACACCTCTGGCCAGAGTAAAATTGTTCGAATAGCCGTGCCCGCGGTCATTGGCAGACTGAATGATGTTTTTCATGATTAGTCCTATTTATTAATTAATGTTAAAATGAGATATGAGATACCCAGATTGGAATAGTTTAGGCTTGTGTAACCAGGTGGGCTGTACAGTATTAATTTAATACTGCTTAACTGTTCTACAATTTTAATTCTTTGTTAACTGTTTAGTTAAATGTTATTTATGCAAATTAGCCCTATATGACATCCCTTGCTATCCTGTGTACTTGCATATTTGCTGTGTGGCTTGTTGAATATTCTATTTACTTACCTTGCAATATCAAATCATCAAAAGAAGAATACTACAGTCAAGGCAAAGATTTGGAGGACTAGGCTGGGTCCAAGTCAAGTTTGCCTATGATTATGGAGACGTCGCTATCGCTAGTTAATTCAGTTATTTAGACTTTCTATTTGTTTGAGAGGTTCCATCTACCTCTGTAATAATTATACATTCGTTACTTTATTCAATATAAATTTGTACTTTATTATCAAATTTGTCATTGTGTACCTCGGTTGATTTTTGGACGAGAATTTAATACACATGTAAGCGTTTGGAATTTTGGGTGGAAATTCCAGGCGTGACACTGAGGCATGAAGTTAGAGATACAATAGAACTCAATGATGTGAAGACGTGCCCTTCAAGGCACGGCCTAGAGTTCTATATGGGCACCCTCATGTAACTTACTATAAATAGAACATGGAACCTAGTCGTACTCGGACTGGTTACTAACATGTAACCTTACCCCCGTGATATATAAGGGGAGCCGGAATCCCCATTAAGAGAGAAACAAGTATACGAGAAACAATAGAATAGACACATCCAACCTGATGCATGTCAACAGAGCAATGCAATCCGACGGGTTCTAATCCGCTAAACAGGAGTAGGGTATTACCTCTCGCCAAGAATCTGAACTGTATAAATCTCCTTTTCTTATGAGACCCTCAAGCACTAGATCTAACGCATAGCCCTTGTTTCATTATTGTCGATCATAAACATCGATAGGATGACATACAAAAACGATAGGATATTCTACAAGAGATTAAAATCCATTTTCTATATACTTGTATTGGGCATAAATCGATCCCAATCAGTAAAAATAAATATGGTGACAAAATTTAAAGCAAAACTGTTGTGTTTCTAAAAGCAACGGAAACGTACTATTACACCCCCACCTTAATTAGCACTTGATCTGGCTCGAATTACTCGCTAGTTCGCAGTAGCAGCTTGAGGACGAAAGTTTTGCACGGAGAGATCTCCTCGGCGTCCAGGATCGCGCGGCAGCGCACCCACTGTTGGCGTTCCGTAAGGTGGTTGTCGAAGCTCAGGTCAACCTCCAGCTGAACACCGCCGTCCCGACGACGATCCCTGTCCATCCGCTCCCGGAGCTCAGCGGGCAGCGCCAGCCACCCCGATGACACGGCCGCGCTCACGACTCCCCCGCTGTTGCCCTCCACGCAGAACGGGGCCGCTTTCCCCTTGGCGATGGTCAGGCCGGCAGAGACCACATGAACGGTCGCGCTGCTGAGGCACAAGTCGTGGCTGAAGGTGCTCTTGGCATGCAGCGTCACATTAAAAGCCAGTGGCGACGGCGACTCTGCAGCGTCTAGGCCTAGCCCGGTGTACGCCACGGGTTCCATGGAGAACTTGAGGTTGCCCCAGGCCGTGCTGAAGAGCATGTAGCCGATGAAGAGTGCAGCTGATCCGAAAAAGGCGGCGCCCACTATGTAGAGGAAGGCCCCCAAGAAAAAGTCCTCGCAGGACAGGTCGGCGTTTTGCTGCCGGCTCGTGCCACCAAAACGGGGAAACGACAAGAGCGCAGCTCGTAGATCCATGGCCACATGCAACGTACACCTTATTAGGGTAACACTAACCCTAAATATATATATATACTACTTCGATCCATATCGCTAACTAATTAACGTACGTACATGAGGTCGATTCGGCAATCGGTACATCAATCGAGAAAGAGTTCCTGTCCGACACAACAAGGCAACACCGATTCCAAATTCAGATTTGGGTTGGTTTCTAGCTCCGGAGTATATGTATTACTTGTTCGCACTCTCCCTCCGACAGATCAATTACCATACGTTTGTTGGGAGATATTGCGAAGTAGAGAACCTGTGTGCCGAGCATGGATGGGGGGGACTTCTCCGGCCAGCCGCAGCCATCACGGAAGTACATGCTGGTCTGTTTCTTGGTCGTCGTGTTCTTCTTCTGTCCGTTGATGGCTTTCATCTACTGGGAGAAATACCTCCACCAGGATCCCGTCTTCTCCGTCAGCCTAACGGAGGTCGCCGGCGGCCTCGACCTGGCACGCAGCCCGGTGATCCGCCCGGACTTCGGCCTCACCCTCCGTGTTGACAACCAGCAGATCGCCAGGACTTGCAGGGAGGAGGTCACGGTCACCGTGTTCTACGACGATACGGTGGTCGGCTGGGCCGACGTGCCGGACTTCTGTGTCGACAAGTGGACTACAGCGCAGCTGGAGGTCCCACTGTCCCACGCGGACGTAGTGCTCACCTACGAGCAGCGTCGGCGTTTGGCGTCGCAACTTCGTTCTGGGAATCTGGAGCTGACCGTAGAGACGAGGATGGTGTTCCCTGAGGGTTTCGATCGGGAGTGCGACAACAGCGCGTCACGGCAGTCTTTGCTACTGTGCCAAGTCACCCTCGGACAGGGCTACATGTATTGCCCCGGACATCTCCTGCAAGACAGATTTCACAATTCGTATTAACTTTTTTTATTTTCGTAGATTAGAAAAAAAGGTGCACAATGAAAAAAGGGAAAAAAAGTTGCATTGCTTATAAGCATACGAGTACTGCACCATAATAAGTAATCCGTCATGTAAATGATCACGAAAATGGCTATTCGAATAGATTGATTTAACACTCCGCAGAAGTTGTACAACCTTATCCACAAGATACGTCATCCTTTTGATAGCCAATGCATACTATCGTCCAAAAGACGGCGATGGCGAAGGAGAAAACCTTGGCCTCGATGCTCCCCAGTGGCCATGGGATCTCGCAATGATGATGACGATGGTGAAGGCGGTGCAAGTTCCCAGCGACAGCGGCGGTGGTCTGTTTGTGGTGGAGAAGGCGGCGAGATCTGTGTCGATGCAAGACAGCGACAGCTAGGGCTCGGGAGGAGGAGGGAGATTGGCGGGGTGGTGGTATTTATGGAGGAGATAGGCAGTGGCTCAGAGGTGTCTAGCGGCTGCATGGGAACAGAGCCCAGAGGCAACACGGCTGTGCATGGCGGCGCAGTGTGGTGCGGGCCGGGTCGGGCTAGGATGGCGGCGGAGAGGCACAGTGCTAGGCCGGGACTTAGGCAGTGCGGGCCCTCGGGTTCTAGGCGCAGCTGCAGAGAGAGGAGAGGGGCGGCGTCGGGTTGGCGCAATTCTCTGCCGCCTAAAGGAAGAAGAAAGGAAGGAGGAAGAAGAGAGGAAAAAGAAAGAAAGGAGGAAACAGGAAAAGGGAAAAAGAAAAGGGTTGGGGTTTTCTAGAAATTTTCCAAAATTAGAAAATTGGATTTTGGAAAATTTTAGGAAATTGTTGGAATTGGGGAAACCTGGATATTTTTGGGAATTTGGGAAAATATCTGGGATTGGAAATTTGAAAAATTAATTTAGGAAATTGAGCTCTACTTCATAAATGACTAAAATAAAATCCAACAAAACCCAATAAACTCCAATTAAATAGCAATCAAATAAAGTTGCGGCATAATTATTTTATTTAGGCCAAATAAAATCTATTTTTATTTATGAAATTTTAATTAAGCTATTTTAGGCAATAAGCCAAATATGAATTTTTGAAATTTTCCAAACAGCGAAAAACAGAACGTGTCTGGGGGGGGGGGGTCTGAGATAGACTCTACGTGCCCCTAACACAATAACAAGCCAATTCTAAGCAACAAGGATATGGTGAAGCTGAAGCTGAAGCTAAAGGATGAGCAATTTACCTCTGGACGAAGTCTGGTGATATGAATGAATTGTGGACAGCTAGCATTGGTGATGTGGCGTCCGCAACGAAAAACTTGCTTGCCCGGTCGAAAATTTCATTCTCCGTAATCAGAGTGGATGCTTCACGTGTCGGGTTAGACTCAACGGTGTACTCAAACGCCAGATGAATCCAGTCTTTGAGTGGCTGCACTCGGCGTGTGACAAAATTAACAGTAATCCCTACCCCAATTAGTCCATTGCTTTTCAGCATGGATAGCAGGGTCAAGAGACAAGGATGGTGTTCCCTGAGGGTTTCGATCAGGAGTGGCACAACAGCGCGTCGCGGCAGTCTTTGCTACTGTGCCATGTCACCCTCAGACAGGGCTACACGTATTGCCCTGGACATCTCCTACAAGACAGATTTCATGATTCGTATGAACTTTTTCATTTTCCTAGATTAGAAAAAAAGTTGCACAATGAAAAAAAGGGAAAAAAAAGGTGCATTGCTTATAAGCTTGCGAGTACTCCGTCATGATAAGTAATTTGAACCATCAAGAAAAATAAGTTCTAGGAACATCTCATCACTCGTCGATACACTTACTCTTAAGGTGGTGAAGCCTAAAATGAGAGACTTGGCTCTGATACCAATTGAGAGGAACTTGATGTTTCCTAGAGGAGGGGTGAATAGGCATTTCCCAAAAATTCTTCGCAACAGATTAGTAACCAAAACTTCAAAGCACCGGAGGTTCCGGTTGACTGGAAACAAAATAACCATGAGAGCAAACTAGCCACAAGCATGACAGCTGCCTAAACTAAAAGGTAACTAAAAAGCTATCCAAGCAATATATAAGGTCACCAACTAGATCAACTAAGCACACAAGTAGAGCGAGCAATATAAAGAGTAATAACGGTAAGAACACAAGAGAGGCAGAGACAAACGATTTGTTTTCTAAAGTTTGGATTCTCCAAAAAGAATCCTACATCTCTATTGAGGAAGTTCAAAGGGAGCCGGGTCTCTTCCAACTGCTTTCCTCACTTCACTATCTTGCTTTTTTCCATACGGAGGCGAAGCCAAGCCCTTCATATACTTCCGGTGGCTCACCACAATAATGGGAGCTCACTGGTGTCTCCTAGCCGTCCAAGAGACCTTGATCTCCAAAAGTAACAAAAACAATTGAAGATTTACTTGCTATGAACTTAAGTGCTCAAAGGATGGAGTGAAACTCAGTAGCACTCAACCATGCAATCACTCAATCCAACCCTCTTCTCTTCCCAAATATCTCACAAAGATCTACCATTAAGGTAGGGGATTTGAGAGGGGCTATTTGGTTGTGGATAGGTCTTCTCTTTCCCCAAGACAGCATCAACCCAAGGAGGCGGTGGAGAGGTTTAAATAAACGAGTCCCCCCCACCCCCCAAAAAAACAAGCCGTTACTCCCAGATTTGAAGACCGGAACTTCTGGAACAGGGACAAAAACTTCTAGTCCCACTTAGCCAAAGCAGAGAACCCGGAATGACATGTTGGCCCATACATACTAAGAAACCAATTTTAAATACCATTTGAATTATGTTACACTAGCATGCAGGTGTCACGTTCGGATTTTTCGTTTCTGTTCTTTTCGTCCGATTGTGAAAATCCATCTCTGATTTATTCGCCTCAAATAGCTTAATGAAAAATTTTGTAATAAAAAGGATTTAATATGATTAAATAATTAATTACTGTGTGATTTATTGCTATTTTTTTAAATCGGGTTTATTTGGATTTCGGAAGTGGAGCTCATTTCCCAATTTATTTTTCCCCTGACTCCAGACTCTAATTTTTGCACCCGTACAATTCCTAGTTTCCCGGAGGTCCAAATTCATTCTTCAATTCCCCAAATAATTCCAATAAATTCAAGCGTCCGAATTTGGCAAATTTTCCGCAAAGCCCCTGCCTTTTTCCCTTTTCTTTTCCCTTCCTTTCCCTTCCTTTTCCTTTTTCCACTCAGCCCCTGCCTTCCTTTCTTTTTCTCTTTTCCTCCTTTCTTCTACCTTCGGCCAGAGGCTGAAGGCCTGCCTGCTTGCCTCCTCCGGCCGCCGGGCCCGGCCCACCCCTGCGCCGAGCCGCCTGGCCGCTCGGCCCGCCCTGCGCCCCTGCGGCCGGTCAAGCCCAGCTTGCTGCTCCTGCGCGGCCCAGCGCTGCCTCCACCCGCACCACGCCGCCCGGCCTGCTCCCATGCGCCGCCGGCCTCCTCCGCCCTAACCTCCGCCCGCCCTAGCTACGTCGAGCCGCCTATATATATGTACTAGCCACATTTGCCCGCGCTTCGCTGCGGATTATGAATTTTCAAATACCATAGTAAAAAGTTTGTCCTAATATTTTTGTACCAATCAAAAGATTTGTATTGGTATTGGTGTTGACGTATCTTCATCGGGCTCTGTGTGGATCAAATCGGTGTGCTGCGTTTGACCGTACTGAAGTGGTATCCTGTGCCACACCCGGTGTCCTTTTGTTGTGACCCACCCGGTGTCCTTTTGTTGTGACCAGCGCTTGTGAGCCATGGTATTTGCTGGGGTACCAGGGTTGTCTGGCTTCTATTTGGGTCTGCCAACATACCTTTTGCTACTTCGTGTACCCGTGTCATCGAGGCCGTTTCTATTTATGGGCTTTCCTTGCTTCTTCTTTTGGCTAGGGTGGGAGTGGTGCGGCGAGTGGAGGGTGAGTGGAGGCGGTGTAGCTCAAAGTGAGGAGGGGAAAATGGAGCTGGGGTCTGGTAATAGTGGCCGCGGCAATGGCGGCGAGCAAGGTGCTGGCGGCTGTGGCACTGGAAGTGGTGCTGAGCAGGAGGGTGTCGGCAAAGGTGCCTCTCACCGGCGTCTGGGGCAGGCGGAGCACAGAGCTCCGGTCAGTCGGGCGACAAGTGAGGTTGCCAAAGGTGGAGATGCGGCGACAGCGGCACCGAGGCATTTCGGCCAAGGAGGAGGCTTCTGGTCGGGGGTGGCTGTTGTTCTGCGCTGGGCGTGGGTGTGGTCAGGCTTACACCTTGTCTGTGCCACCATCTGTACCGTCTTAGCTGTGGTGGCGCGCCCAGTGATCCAGTTCTTAGGGTGGTGGTCTGAGCCACTGCAGGACGGCCAGTCCGACCACCTGTGCGTGGCGATCTGCATCCTCATCGTGTTGGCACCCATCATTTTCTTTTCCATCCTGGAGGCGATGCTAGAGTAGGCAGCTGATAGTGTGGCTACTAGATGGTTGCGTTGTATTCCCTATGTATCGACTTTTATGGTCCTAGCTTTTAATCTCTAGTTTCGGTGCTTTTGAGTACGAGGTCCCTGGCTCATTTTGGTTGCTTGGTTAAGAAAACTGTCACTTTTCCAAATTGTCCTTAGATCCCTCAATTCCTTTGTGTCTTGAGCATGGACCTTTATGGTTTTGATAGGTGCTTGGATATCTTTTGATGGGAATTGTCGTTTTTCCCTAATATGTCTAAGTCCTTTATTTTTCCTAGCCTTCTGGGTATTCTGAGGTTGCCATTTTTGATAGGTGCGATCGTCGCTCTGTCTTAAAGTAGCATAACACGATGAATGAGTTCCTGCTAGTGGGCACTTTGGCCTAAGCTTGAGCATAGCCAATGCTTTCTAAAGCCACAAAGTTAAAGCAGGCAAAAGGTTGCATCGTTCCACATTCCATTCTTCCTTACACGCAGTACAGGGTATTACATCACTTGGGACGAAAGGAAAATTGCCTTTGCTCAGAAGGCGGTGGTGAAACAAAAGCTTACACTTGTAACCCTTCTTATGGAGATGGTGGGGGCGTGCGGGGTTCAATTTCCGGCACGGTTCTTTTGGGGACATGGGGTAGTCCCCGGATCGACATACGGCAGACCAAGTAATGTGCTTCTAGGAGTAGGGCGGTAGTGTGCTCATGGGCTAGGTGCTGATAGCGGGCCTCTAGATCAGCATATCAGTCCCGAAGCTCATGCAGCTCTTCGAGGGCTTGCTCGTAGGCGTTCTTGGTGGTGTAGGGTAGCTTGGAGAGAAGGACGCATCTGCTTCCTTTGGCCTTTTCAGTTGGGTGGAGGTGGCACCGGCTATCACCTTCCCCGCGGTAGGGGTGCATACCAAAATGGTTGGCCACTCCCAAGGGAGCACAGACCTTGCAAAATCGTAGGAGGGCCTCGCGGAACACGTCTCGAGTGGCGGCTTCAAGGGTTCTCCGGGGATGAAGGTTTTGGAAGGTGATCACTTCGTCTCCCGGAAGATGGAGGAAAACTGTCACCTTCTAGCTTGTCTGGGATCCCTGAACGATCTGCTCACTGCAAAACACTGGCTCCTCAGTGTAGCCCAACTGCCAACAGAGGAATTCCAGTTGCTGGGCATACCCATTGAGCTTGTCCTCGGCATTCCCCTCGGTTGCTGGTGGCTGGGTTGACATGGTTATGGTTTTTTGGTTGGCTAGGAAGGGCTGAGCTTTTTAGTAGCAGAGGCTTAATCCAAAAGGGTGCCTTTATGGGGCCGCTTTCGCTTCCTTTTATAGGCACCATTTTTCGGTGGTTCCTTTGGTTGGCTCAGCATCTTCAGTGCTTGTGCCTCCTTGCAGTGAACCCTATCCCATGTACTGGTGGTGGACAGCACTTGGGGGACTTCCGAGGGTTGGTACCTATCACTTTTTCTTAGCCAATCCCTTTTTCCCAAGTCCTGTAGAACGCCTTGTCCCAAGGTGTTATTTGACCCCTTCTTCGATGTCTGCAAGACCTCCGAAATCCATGATTCGTCTATCTTGAGATAACAGGTGGTAGGCTTACCCCCTTAAATTTTTGTCATGAGATCGTGCTTAGGGTTGTGTCTTCATCTGGTCTGTTGCGATTTTTCCTTAATACAATCTTTGAAAAGTCCCTTATTGGTCTGGCCTCGTGGTGATTCACATACTGCTCTAGGGCTTTCCTGTCCTCATCAAGGCCCCAGAATCAGAGTATCCTTTAGTTGAGTTAGTCCCCAAGTGGTCGACATTCATGTTCTGGAACACTCTTACAGGTGGCTTTTGTACCTTATCTGTCGCATGTCCTCTAACATTGTTGGGAAAAGAGATTCCTGATCTTTCAGGATTCTTTGACTTGCTGGGTGCGATCCATGTCACTGTCCTATGGTCGGTGCCTAACTTGGTACGGTGCCTTGATCTGGGTATTTCCGAGGATCATGTTGAGAAGACTGGTCATTACCGGCTCAAGTGGATCAGGTTGAGTTAGGCCCAGCTGTAAGTTTCTGCTTGGTTGAGGATGGGGCAACCTAACGAAGAAATTTCTGCTTGGCTGAGGATGGGGCAATCGTCCAGAAATTTCTGATCTCAGTCTGACAAGTAATCTTCCAATAATCCAAGTCTTCAAGGAGATCATCTAAAAATCTAGGGCCACAACGCAGACCGAAAGAGAAACCCGCCGTCGTCGTCTAATCGCAAAAGAGGAACCAACACACCAAGACCTAAAAGGGAAGATAATATTATAGCTAACTAATAGTGCCAATGGATAGATCTCATTTTTAGGAAGGGTAAGGAAGCTGAATGGAGGGAATCGGGCCTAGGGCTGACGAGATATGATCCCGGCATTTTCTGGGTGTTAGGGAAAGAATTAAAGGAAGCCGAAATTGACTGAGAGACTGACTGGTGGGGCTAGGGAGGTAGAGTGGAGTTTTATTTAATAGGTAATGGTGTTGAGCGGAGCGAGTGGATGGGGTTTGACTTTTGCTTGGATCGTAGGAAGGTGGATGAATTATGAAGGGTCGTTAGGTCGGATGGTCCAGGGAGGAGGACCAGACCTTTGTAGATTAAGGGGGCCTCGAGACTGACCAAAGGGGCATAATGTGGACCTATATTCAAAAAGAGTTACCGTGCCGAGAGCAAGGGGTGGTAAACAGACTTTATTAGGAGGTGGCTGTTGGGCTTAAAAGGGGTAAAGGAGGTAGAGTGGACTTCTTATTGGTTGTTGGACCCGAGGGAGGAAGACTAGACTTTCTGAAGGCTGTGGGAATCTAAGACAGACCTCTCCCCCTTGGAACGGTCCACTGGGCTAAGGCATAGAGGGATGCTAGGTGGACTTTATGTGGCTAAGAGGTTGTCAGGTAAGGGAGTAGAATTGGACATTGTATTTTGTTGTGCTTTGCCAATGAGGAGGGAATGTGGACTTTTGGTCCGCGGTTGGGCCTGGCCAGGGCTTGGGCCGAAGAAGAAGTGGGTTGGGGGAAGGGGCCCAAATGTTGATGAAAGGAAGGGATGATGGAGGCTAGGGCCCGCCCCGGGATTGCCGGTGGCCAAGAAGGCGAAGATTGTTGCCCCGGCGGCTGTGGTCCCGGCCGCTACTTCTCGGAGTTGTGCGGACCCCGGGCGGACCGGGGCTGCTGTCGCGGTTACTGCATATGCGGCGCCGGCGAGTGCCGCTCGGGCCCTGTTCCCAGAATTGAGGCCGGCTACCCGTGCCCCCGGGACTGGGGAGCGAGACCCGGGCCCGGGAACTTCCCAGTAATGTGCCCCGGGAACGCGCCCCAGGACAGAGACTGTGGGTCCCGGGATCGGGGAGCGAGACCCGGGACCGGGAACGTCCCAGTGATGTGCCCCGGGTCCGCGCCTGTGGGTCCCGGGGCTGAGGGAGACTCGGGCCCGGGCCCGGGAACGCCCCCGGGCCACGGGGCCCAAGGTGGATGCGGGCGGTCGTCCCGACGCGCACGGGGAAGGCGCACCCGAGCCTGGATAGTGCTTGGGCCCCGGGCACATAGCGGGAGGAACGGCCGTAGCCGGCCGCCACTTGTGCAGAATGTGTGCCCCGGAGTAGCTGACGTGGCCAAAGATCCACGCGCCCCGGGAGAATGTGGGACCCTCATTCCCGTTTCGCCGACAGTGGCCCCTGGCCCTGTTGCTCGGCCAGGGTCCACTCTGGGTAGGCGGGCACGGGGGCTCGGGGCCCGGCGGCTGCGGCCGCCGCGGGCGCAAGGGATGGCGCCGGCGGCCACGGGGTTCGGCGGCGGCGGTGGCCGATGAGGCCGATGAGGGCGCGGGGCCCGAAGGGGGAGGCGGCCGCGGGAGCGAGGGATGGCACCGGCGGCCACGAGGTCCGGCGGCGGCTGGTGCTGGGAGCGGCGTCGTCACGTCGATGTGGTTCTGTGAAGAATAGAGATTGAGATCTGAGAGAGACTGTGGTCCTAGGGTTAGGTTAGTAGTACTAGTAAATCTAATGGGTGTTGCAGATATACGAAAATTTTTCCGGATAATTTCCGACCGAATCCGAAATCCGCCGGATAATGCCTTTACCATATTCGTATCCGTATCCAAAAAAAATTATCCGTTTCCGTATCCAAATCCGAGATTATCCAAAAATTTGCTCAGGAGCTAGCCCTGACTTCAGAACTAAGTTTCTCTAGAAGCTAAACTCAAGCTTTTAGAGGCCAACTCCAAGCAGAAGAAGACCCAGACCCCTTTTCTCGCTGGCATGGATCCTCCTTTTATAGTCCAAGGGGAGTCCACAGTGCCGAGTACACATGAGAGAGCTTTTCTAGGTATGATAGGTCTTGTCGCACACGTCCGCCTGCTGAGCCACGCCGGAGCCTTCCGCCTGCTAAGCCACACCGGAGTTGGTTCGGCACGTCTGGTCGTCATGCCGCTCGGCTGCTGCGGGCGGCGAGATTATGGAGATGTGACAGCGCATGGCTCCGCTGCCAGAGTGTGGAAAATCGAAGCCCTCTTAGTCAAAAGTTCTCTGACTGCACAGGGAGCAGGCCCACAGGGGGTCATCAGGAGAGCCCACGCATGCCTGAGCGGGTGACAGGCGCGACTCGCCCCGTCGCCTCGTCATTAATGCAGGTGGTTGGACAGCTGATCCGCTCGAGTCAGGCTCGTGCCCGGGGCAAAGAGCTCATTGAGCCCTCCACGCGCGCAAGGTGTCGAGCTCCTCGGGGACCGAGACTGTGGGCCCCGGGCCCGGGGGACGACACCCGGGACCGGGAATGCCAGGGTAATGTGCCCTGGGAACGCGTCCCGGGACCGAGATGTGGGCCCCGGGCTCGGGGGCGACACCCGAGCTCGGGTAGTGCCCGAGTCCGAGAATGTGGGCCCCGAGCCAGGGAGGCGACACCCGGGCCCGGGAACGTCCCCGAGCCCGGTCGTACCGACGTGCCCGGGGATGCCCGGCCCCAGGCACTTAGTGGGAAAAAACGGTCGTAGCCGGCCGCCAGTTGTGCAGAATGTGGGCCCCAGAGAAGCTGACGTGTCCGAAGACCCACGCGTCCCCGGGGTATGTGGGGCCCCCAGTCCCATTTCGTCAACAGCAGGCCCACGGGGAGCCATGATGAGAGCCCACGCATGTCCGAGCGGGCAACAGGCGCGACACGCCCCGTCGCCTCGTCATTAATGCTAGTAGTTGGAAAGTGATCTGCTCGAGTCGGGCTCGTGCCCGGGCCCCCCTCCGCACACACAAGGCACCGAGTGCCTCGGGAACCGAGGGTGTGAGTCCCAGGACCGGGGGGCGAGACCTGGGCCCGGGAATGCTCCAGCAATGTGCCCCGGGAACATGCCCCGGGACAGAGCTTGGGGGTCCCGGGAGCGGGGGCGAGACCCGGGCCCGGGGATGCCCCCGGGCCACGTGGCCCGAGGTGGATGCGGGCGATCGTCCGACGCGCCGGGGAAGCCGTGCCCGGGCCCAGACAGTGCTCGGGCCCCGGGCACTTAGCGGGAGGAACGGCCGTAGCTGGCCACCACTTGTGCAAAATGCGGGCCCTATGGCCCGGGGACATTCCTGGGCCCGGATCTTGTCCCCCGGTCCCGGGACCCACAGGCGCGTTCCCAGGCACATTCATGGGACGTTTCTGGGCCCCGGGTCTCCCCCAATCCCGGTACCCACAGGCTCGGTCTCGTGCACATTCATGGGACGTTCCGGTCTCGCCCCCGGGCCCTGGGACCCACAAGCTCGGTCCCTGGTCGCGTTCCCAGGCCCGAGGCGCGCTCAACTAATAATATCTTTTCAACTAAAACAATATTTCAGAAACCACTAATAATAATCATACCTGCTCGTGCTTTCCCAAAATAATTACCCTTCTTCAACACAGAAACAAGTTCCTCCACCTTGAGTTTGAAAACTCTACTTACTATTATAGTAAGTCTTAAAACCCGAAACCGAGTTATTTTCTCGGGTTGGAAGTCTTAAAACCTGAACATATTTCAGGTTCAATCGGGTCTAGTCATCCGGTGCCCAAAGACCCGAAGCACCGAAAAGAAGACAGGCACGAACGATTACGGCTTCCAGCCAGCCCAACGGAGGCAACCTCCGATCGATCCTTCTCCAGGCGAGGGCGTGGGTGCGGGTGCGAGCGTGAGGCGCGAGCGAGGGCGCGGCACAGTTTGTGGGTTAATGTTGCAGCTTGTGGTTCTAATGGCAACAGTTGCTGTGAAATGTGAATTCTGACTTGTTAGATTGCTTGAGAAGTGTGAATCTTTGATGCGTGGTACTATTATTTTTGCTCCTGTTTTTACTATTGAATCACTATTATTTGTGCTGGAACTGAAGGTCTGATCGGGTAAATCAGGTTACTCGTAACTCGATATTCCGAGTACCGAAATGGTCGGGTCAAATCTCGAGTATCAGATCCTAAAAAACCCGATATTTAGAAACCCGACAACCCGACCCATCTATCGAGTTTACTCGAACGCCCGGACTAATATATATCAGTCGAGCTTCTGGTTTTTTCCCTGGAATAAAAGCAAGAGCGTCAGCTATTTCCTACCACATAATTTACCCTTCAAATACCAAATATGAAATATATGAATTAATTAATAACAGATACTGTCGGCGAAACGGGACTGGGGGCCCCACATACCTCGGGGACGCGTGGGTCTTCGGCCACGTCAGCTTCTTCGGGGCCCACATTTTTGCACACACTAGCGGCCGGCTATGAACCGTTTTTCCCGCTAAGTGTGGGGGGCTGCACTCCCCGGGCTTGGGTGCACCATCCCCGGGAGCCGCCCGGGCCCGGGCCACCGTCTCGGTCCGGGAACGTTCCGGGGCACATTACCTGGCATTTCCTGAGCCCGGGAGTCGCCCCGGAGCGAGGCCACATGTCGGTCCGGAAACCTTTCCCGGGTGCACCATCCGGGTGTCGCACCCGGGCTCGGGCCACATGTCGGTCCGGGACCGTTCGGGGCACATTCTGGCATTCCCGGGCCAGGTGTCGCCCCCGGGGCCCGGGGCCCTTGTCGGTCCGGAAACCTTTCCCGGGTGCACCATCCCAGGTGTCGCCCCAGGCTGGGCCCACATGTCGGTCTCCGCGGGACCATTCCGGGGCACATTACCTGGCACTCGGGCCTGGGTGTCGTCCCACGGGCCCGGGGCCCACTATTGGTCCGGGACCGTTCCCGGGTGCACCATCCCGGGGTGTCGCCCCGGGCCCGGGGCCACATGTGGTCCCGGGACCCGTTCCGGGGCAGGTTACCTGCATTCTGGGCCTGGTGTCACCCCCTGGCCCGGGACCCACATCTCGGTCCGGACGCGTTCCGGGGCACATTACCCTAGCATTCTCGACCGGGTGTCGCCCTTGGGCCGGGGCCAAGTCTCGGTCGAGGAGCTTGGCGCCTCCGCGCGCAGAGGGCTCGATGAGCTCTCTGCCCGGGCACGGGCCGACTCGAGCGGATCAGCCTCCAACCACCCGCATTAATGACGAGGCGACGGGGCGTGACGCGCCGTCCGTCGCCCCGGGCATGCGTGGGCTCTCGTGAATGACCCCCTGTTGTCGATGCTGTTTGCCCAGCAATATACTATGGGGCTACTCGGGACTTGGAATTCGTGGATTGCAGAAGAACAAGGAGATTTTATACTGGTTCAGGCCCTCGTTGTGAGGTAATACCTACGTCCAGTTGAGGTGTTATTCTTCTGAGGTGGTTTGTGATCAATGATCTTCCTCCCCTCATGGGGCGCCCTGCCTCCCTTTATATACTAGGGGACAGGGGTACATGATAAGGATCCAGTCGGATACGACAAGAGATATCCTTATTAGAGATAAGCCCTATCGACTAGACTGGGGTTTCCTTATTATATAAGGCAAGGCTGCCGGGGTGCTATCTTATATCTAATTAGATGATCCGGCATCTCTATCCGAGTGGCCCATATGTTGGTAGTGAGGTACCGGGCCCATGGCCTCCACAGTAGCCTGAGAACCTTCATAGTTGAGTCACAGCTGATGCGAGTGCTCGTCTCCAGGAAAGGTTGCTGAGTGCAATGCTTCCCGAGTACTCTTTGTCCGAGTTAGGTCTTCCCGGTCCTGCTTCCATGTCAGCTGGCAGCCAGGCTATAAAGGGTTCATGAAAATATGTGAATAGTGTGCGCCGATAAGGCGCCCTATTAGGTGTGCCCCCGACTTTGTGCTTAATTGTGAGACATTTAACATAAAGTCAAAGATCTTTTAACCGCGGAAGTCTTTTTCCGAGTAGACTTACTGCTAGTATATGAGAACTCTTAGGGTATCATGTACAGATAAATTTTAATAGTACTTGCCGAGTAGGATAATACTCGTATATGGGACTCCTCAGTTTCATCGTTTAGCTGGAAAAAGGGTTTATAGTCTTTCCGAGTGGCGTCGTCATTTTGAGAGTTAGAAATCCGCATCATGTCAGCGGGAAGATATTCTTCTCACAAAGGTACGGTTGTAGTGCCTATCTCAAAAAGTTTAGACTCTTCCGATCATGTCAGCGGGTAAATGTTGCTATGGAACTGTTTGGCACGCATGTAGGCCGATCACTTTATGAAAATAATCCACAGGTGGTCAGGTGTAACCCGAGAAAGATACTCATCGGCTCTGTTGGTAGCACCAGCGCTATAATTTCAACTCAGCTACGGGCGGCCCATGGAGCATGCTACTGTACGCTTTTAGGAAAAATCTACTCTTTGTCGGCCCAGTATGATGTGTAGGCCTAGGCCATTAGTCGGCATGGGTTATAAAATTACGAGGAGAGAGTTAAAAAGAGTTCTGTCGTCTTTCCCCAAATCAACCATCTCTTCATCTTCACTTCGACCGAAACTTTCGCGGCTCGCCGCCCGGTAGGGTTAGCTGCTGCTATTCCCACTCGAACTCGGGCGATTTCAATCCTCCGTTTGTCCCAAGCCCCGATCTGCTTTTCCCAATCACCACCCTCCAATGATGCGAAGGCGACGAATCTGCGGGCGGGCGACGGGGAGTTTTGGCCTATTTTCAGATTGCGGCTCGGTGAAGCTGAGACGGCTGGAGAGCGAGCTGAAGCTGCCAACAGGTCAAGAAGTGATCCGTGGGGCGCGAGGGATGAGTCGGTCCCAACCCCCGGCTGGTGACGGTAGTTTTCGCCTCCCTTCTTCGATCGAGGCTTGTGCTTCCGTCTCTGATTTTTTCGGCCGCATCCTTGATTTCTATGGGCTTAGAGTTGGTGGCATTTGAATCCAACTCAATTCTTGAGATCTTCTATTTTGTTACTCTTTGCGAGTGCTTCTGGGTGTTGAGCCATTTTATTTATTTTATCCTCTTCCGACCTCATCTTCCATATCAAGCTCAACCCTACCAAGGAGCACATCAATGTGATCGTGTGGGGCTGGTCTTCAGCTGAGGAGCGATGGGAAGAGAACATATATTGATTTGCCTTGAAATCATCTTCTGAAGGCGGATAAGGAGTGGTTCTCTGGCGATCTGGCTCCATCGTTGTCCATTTACGGCTTGCGCCGCAGTTTCGCCATTGGTAGCAGAGCCAACTAGGAGGAGATGGGTCAAGCACACATGTTGTTGTCTGAGAATAATTGAAAGAAGGCTGGCTTGACAGGGCTTGGGTGGCGTCCGTGTTTTCTGACGAGGCGCGTCCAGCGTTGAAGTTGAGAAGTGCCATTTGGCTGGGCCTCAAAGGCAAAAAAACATCCAAAAAACAAGGTGAGCAAAAACGAGAATGGCGGACAAGGGGGTGTGGTGACGAGACCTTGTTCGGAGCTAGTTTTCCGAAGGGGTGATCGACTGAAGATGAAACCGTTCGGGTTGCAGCTACAGCTTCATCGGCGCGGGAAAGGTAATGCTTCTATTCTTCGTGGTGATGCTGTGGAATGGTGAATTGTTCAGCATTGCATAATATTGTTTCGTCGACTTGCCTGTACTGGCATGGAAGATTGGAATGGAGACTTCGCCGTTGTGCCGTCGCGTCGAAGAAGAGGCAAGGAGTCCTCTGCGCCCATCCCGACTCAGAGAGCGGGAAAGAAGCCGATTTTGTCGGGGCGAGGGAGCATGACAGTCGGTGCGTGGGTGGAGGCTGAGATAAGACGCCGCCAACCGTGAGCCAGGCGATAAGTCAGGTTGAAACTGCGGTTTGAGCCTAGATGTGAGGCCCAGGCGGCACGCCACAAGAAGCGCTAGAGTTGAGGCCGCGAGGGCAAGGGCGCCCACCGGCGCCCCAGCGGGATAGGAGCCAGACTCAAACTGACACGGAACACCGGCATGAACCGGCTGGTCAGCGCGAAGCTAGCGACCCGATGGGGACCAGCCACCCGGAAGAATGAAATTCTCAAAGGGTGCTGTTGCGCCATCTGGTCTTTGGTTACTCACACGTGCTGAAAGTAGCGTTTTTGAATGTTTGTTTCCGTCTCGCAGGAAGCGGGCGATGTAGACTCAGGAGATGAAAGGGGCAAACCCCCTGACGTGTTGTCCAGGCGAGACGGCAGCACGGGACAATGCAAGTCGGGGGCTCGGTCGCCGAGACGCTAGGGCGGTCCAACTGCAGGGTCACCGCGCCGCCGAAAGGGCAGCCACTGAGAGCAGGGGGTCTAGCTTTCTGAACCGTCTGCACGGAGGCCGGAAAGTGCGGTGCCCCCGAGCAGCTCCGAGGTTCGCGGGGGAAGCCGTGCGCGGAGGCCAGATCTGTCGGCGTTGTCGTCGTGTCTCCGGCGGAGATTCGCTATTCTCGGATCGAAGTCCTCACGGCATGATGCCGGATTCACATGGACTGCTCGCGATGGAATGGCGAAGAGGTTTCGGCTTGTGAAGTATACGCGAGAAGAGGGCTGAAAGTTGGCTTCGTGCCGCTATCACACGGGTCCAGGGCTTGCGGTAGTAATTTCGCAGGGTCTTGATAATTTTCTTGTTTTGAATGCTCTGAGCTCTGTGTCGATTTGTTTTTGCCCCGAGCAGAAGGCTCGTCGACGCAACAAAGGGATGACGGAGGTTTGGTTGAAATGGTCCCACTACGGAGTGAGGCCTCACAGGCATTGAAGGCGAGATGGAGGCGGTCACGTCGGGGAGGGAGGCTGGCTGA
>RYFJ01004138.1:0-65017 GCA_003991445.1 Oryza meyeriana var. granulata | reverse complement strand
AATTTTTCAAGGATTGCAGACCAGATGAATCAGTTGTTGAAAGAAGGAAAAGAAGACAAATTTGAAGGAATAAGAATTGCCGAAGAAGCTCCAAGAATGAAAGAAAAGACTAACCACAGCACCGTGTTGGTTTTACGGATGTTGGCACGAGCTTGATGTGTATTGTGGAGCATCTGCGGTTAGTCTTTGGCTGCGTGTTGATCAAGAAGGGAAGTAGTAGCCTATGCATCGCGGCAACTGAGGCCACCATGAACAGAAACTACCTACGCACGACTTAGAGCTAGCGGCTGTTGTGCATGCCTTGAAGATCTTGGCGCACTTGATCGGTAATCGCCTGTGAATTACTCAGATCACAAGGCCTGAAATATATATTACAACAAGCGGATCTGAACTTGAGGCAAGGAGATGCTCGAGTTGATCAAGGACTATGACCCTAGCATAAATATCACCCGGGAAGGCCAACGTTAGTTGCAGACGCGCTGAGTCCGAAAACTCATTGCCAAATCTCACACTAAGACAATGGACAACCTGAGTTGTATAAGAATGTTCAACGCCTCACCTGGAATTGTGAGTATGGTTGTGTTGCCAGCCGGGGAAGCAAAGTCGACGTTGAAAGACCAAATTCTTGCCGCCCAAGCTGAAAACAAGGATCCAGGAATTAAGCGCAACATAGAGAAGGGGGAACCTCGGAGTACAACATGGATGAAAATGGCGAGTGGTTGCGTGGAGCGAATATACATCCCCAAAGATGAAAAGGTAGAACCTGATTCTGAAAGAAGCATGAAATTGTACTCATTCACCGGTATACCAGAATGTATCAGATTTAGGAAGGATTTTTGGTGGGCAAGCAGGAAGCGTGATGTAGCTGATATGTGGCGCTCTGTGATGTGTTCAGCGAGTGAAGGCTGAGCACAAAGGCCAGCCCGGCCTACTACAGCCATTAAAATCCCGGAATGGAAATGGGACGAAGTTGGAATGGATTTCATCACTGGTACGTTTGCCAAGGTAGCGAGGCAATGACTCAATATGGGTTGTAGTGGATTGGTTGACAAGGTAGCACACTTTATACCCGTGAAACCATGACAAGGAACCAATAGCTGAATTGTATTTGGGTCTCAAGATTTTGCTTGCATGGTGTGACCCCAAACGCGATAGTTTCGGACGAGGTGCCAGTTCTCTCACATTTTTTGAACGGTTGCAGCAAGCAATGGGAACAACCTAGCTTTTAGCAGCTGCTTATCACCCGCACACTGGAGGACAAACTTGACGAGGGTGAACAAATTCTAGAGGACATGTTAAGAGCGTGTGTGTGCCTGTCATGGACAGCTGGAAAATTGCTTTTTTGGGGCCCCATTTTATGCTGAGTTTTTCTTACAACACAGCTACCAAGCAAGTACAAATTACATTCGGGCTCTCTATGGGAGGAAATGTAGGACACGCTCTAACTAGTCACAAGTTCGGTGAGGTTGAGACAAAATGTGTTTGGCAGCTTCGATCAATGAAGCGGAAGAGCAAAGTTCGGTTTGATTAGAGAAAGATTGAAGGAGGCCCAATCAAAAAAAAGAGCTATGCTAACCAAGGGAGTGAGCTGACGTTCAGACCTAATGATTGTATATCTCAAGTGACGCCGCCGAGGTACCAAGGGTTTCAAGTCAAGGGAAATTAGCACCCGGTACGTTAGACCGTATAGGGTTGCTTGCAAGAGTAGGAGAAGTGGCCTATTAGTTGGACTGCCACCGAGTCTGTCCGAAGTGCACAATGTCTTTCCATGTATACAGTTTAAGAAGTGCCTCAGGTGCCCACTGAGGTTGCGCCGGTAGGAAGCATCGAACTACAACAAGACCTTACGTACAAAGGAGCACCCAATCCGCATAATAGAAAGCTGAGCGGCGGACAAGGAACAGACAAATCAAGATGTGTCAAAGTAGTGGAGTAAACCACACGGTGGATAGGAGGCAACCTTGGAGCGTGAAGACCGTCTTGAAGCGAGTTTCCCTATCTCTTCACGAGCCGGCGGAATCTTGGGGACGAGATCTTTTCAAGGGGGTCAGGTTTGTAACAGCCCACTTTTGATCTTGGTATGCATAAACGTTTTTCCTCTGCATGCTCTTCATATCAGCTTTCATGCATGAAAACCCAGCTTGCCCGAAGTTTCTTTCGGTTGGAGCAGGGCTGTCCCGATCGGACCATCTCTGGGATTGGACGGTCCGAATGCTTCCATCGGACCTGACGCTCCCGATCGGACAGCCGCTCCCAATCGGACTTCGCCCGCGAGTTATGCGCGCTTGCTCGCGCCGCGGCTTCTCTGAGTCGCGCCTTTTTCTCGTGCCCGGGGACTTGGCGTCTCTCTTGAGTCACGCCCTCGCGCCCGGACTCCGCTTCCAAAGCTCGGCCCCGGACTCTCTCTGCCCGACCTGAGCTCCGCGCCGCCTCGTCCGCCCGATCGCTCCCGATGTCGACCTCGCCGCACGCCTCTCTCGCGAGCCCGCGCAGTCAGCTGGCTTTGTACTCGCCTATGTTGTCATCGGCTTCTAGCCGATGCTCAGTATGCGATATGACTATTGGCCCGATTGGTTTTCGGTGTCAACCCAGAGATAGTTTAGGCGTGAATCGTTGATAGTGATGCTATCGCTGTGCCTGTCCTCCATCGTCCAAACGATATCATCGAGGATCTTCTCCGCCGTGCGGCTCGGCAGGGCTTCCTCTGCGCGCCCCTAGACACGTAGAGAGAGGCAGAGCCCCTTGGGACTCCCCCACCCCCGCGAGATACCCCCTCAGCAGCGCCCTGCCCTGTCCCATCTGTCTGCTGCCGCTTGCCGTGCACACGCCATCGCGAGACCGTGGAGCAGAGCAGCGCCCCTCCCCTCTCCTCTCCTTCCCTGCTTCTTTTAACTAAGCACCTATGCTTGCTCCCCAGCCGCCCTCGTTTCTCAGCGACCCAGGACCCATTGCGATTGCCCTTGGTTCGCTGAGAACGTGAGGTGCACACGCGCGCGCGAGCGACTACGTTTTCGTCTGAGAGCTTCCCGCAAGCACACGCGCAGCCTCAGTCTTTTGCAACGCGACCGGGTGCCGCGTGCACCCTCAGCCGCTAATCTGGCACCTGGTGAGTTAGCGCTGTCCTGGCGGTATCACCATCTTCCATTCACTCTCTTTGAACTCATCAAGCGCTTGACTGAGCCTCCAGCGAGCAACCCTTTAAGTGCCGAGCCGATACCGCTCAATTGCTCCCTACCGCCTGCACTCCTCGGTGAGCTTCTTTCTGATGTACCCTCCTTTTTATTCCTGGGAGGCCACTTGTTTTCTCCACGTCCTTGGTTGGCCTGTCATGCCATTCCTTTGCATCCGCCAAGCTCACCACGTGGCCATATGTGTGGATGAGGCTCAATCGGAGCCATGGCAGCTTGTAGTAGAGCTTCGATCTTGCATGCAGGATCCCTAGAGTTCCCTCGTTGCCTGCTGCGCTAGCATGCACTCGGGCATGAGAGGACAGAGGTAGACAAGCCGTGGCATTGCTTGGTTCACCGAGTACCCTTAGGTGGCTTGTGTTTGAGTGAGTAGCAGCCACCCCATCAGCCCCAAGCAAGCAGGTTGGCCTCACTAGCATAGAACGGATAAAACCACGAGTAGAGCAGCTGCTGTGTTTTCCTGTTTTTGTCGGTCATCGTTAACCTGTGCGTGAGACGTGTAGTTTGCGCGTACGAAACATCGTTTTTGGACCAAGGCGTTCGCCGCTTGACGAGCTTCTCCATAGGTTACACTTGTACATCCAGTGACCCCTAGGCCTAGAAACCTCCACGCCCCCAAATGCCTTTTAGATTAAAACTTCACGCCGGTGGATTTCACGTGTTAGGCTCGTTTTAGTGACGTGTGAGGTGTGTGATTAATATCTAGCGAGTTGGAGAATATCCACTTTTGGGAGTTGTCCTTAGGTTCACAGCAGCACACATGTAGGTTTCGTACCATAAAAATGCCCTAGAACCGAAAACGTCTCAAATAGACCACCCCCGTTAAGTCGTAGAATGTTTTCAGCCGTTTCTGCATTGGTCGAGCGAAAACGCTGTTTCTCATTTATTTTCGATTTTAGGACAAGCAGACTTCGTTTAGCCGTATCTCCCTCATACGAACTCGGATTCAAGCGATTCTTTTTCCTAAATTCATCTAAAATCATGCACTTGCATATTCTGTAAAAATATTTGTACTTCAGTACTGTTAAATTTTGCCGTTGTTTTCATTGCATTCGTTTGGTATTCTCGTAGAACACGACGTCGTTGACCCGGTTGTGGAAGGATCAGAAGAGTTCCAAGAAGTCCAGGAACAAGGCAAGCACCCCTTGATCAATTGCTCCTATATTTCAAACTTACAAACTATATTGATTGCAAACTATTATGCATGCGATGTTTTACTTGAAAATGTGTGGGATTCTTGGGTAGTTAACCTCTTGTTGCATATGCCCTATCCTTGTTACTTGAGTATCATGATTCCTTGTCACTTATGTTGCCACTGAAAATTTGGGTTCATGTGGTTGGGAAGATGTCAATAGGGTATGCTTAGTTTGCTTTTTAATCAAGGCTACTTGTTACTTGATTTGGGATTGTTGAGAAAAGAAGCATTTGCGAAATTATGGAAATGAACAGTGGGTATTCTTCCCCTGTGCTCTGTGGAAAACAAAAATGAAAACAAGCTTTTGGACTTGGGCGAGTGGATGTAGTGTTACGGTGCCTTGTTGTGGTATCGATTAGGTGGTTGTCTCGCCCGGGTCACTAAGGACGATTCTATGGTGTAGCTAGAACCAGAAGCACAGTGCAAACCACATGTGGCTCTTGTGGGGATCCTAGCTTAGTATATTGTTGATACCTAGCAATAGAACCCGCCGGTGGTAGTTGTAGGTCATTATTGTTGACATTGGGAATAGTGGCGGGTTATGGTTTTGTCCATAGCCCGAAGGTACTTGATTATTGTTCAGGGTGACCAGCACATCGTATGAGCCTTGGGGATTTTGGGAGGCCTTCCCAACTCCCTAGGGATGGATCATAAGCGCGGGATATTGCTAGGTCAACGGTGGAAAGGCTTTGTCATTGATGGTGTGAGCCTCCCTGTGTGGTAGCTCATGTTATCCTTGTCATGTGGGTACAGTTGTACACACTCTCGAGAGTTAAACTATTCGAATAGCCGTGTCCTCGGTTATGGACAACTTGGGAAATTCTCCACCGTAGTAGTTTTTAATTTTTGGGAACTGTTTTGGGGAAAGATCTTGGTGGCGAACGGGGAGTTCGCTGGGATGGTTGTGGCAGCGTGTTGCACTGTTGGCTGGCATGGGGCAGGGAGCCCATATGGTTGGAAACGCTTGGGGGTTGATGCTTATATACTTGTTTGCTGTGCTAGCTTGTTTTACCAAAAATTTCGTTGCAAAACCGCAATGTTTTTCGCTATGTATATTATGATTCATGCAAACTGCAGGACCTGAACATTCCTTGTTTACCTTCGCATATTATGGAATACCATTGCAAACACTATAAGTCTTGCGGAGTACGTTTGTACTCACACCACGCTTGTGTGACTTCTTTTTTTTAGAGATGGTTGAGGAGGACCCGACAATCGGGTACTTTATGCAGCGGGTTTTGGAGACGACGACGACGTGCTTACTAGGGCTTACGGTTGGTTGCCTGTGGGCGGGCAGAGGCATACTTGCTGGTTTTGATGCCTTATTATCTTTGTTTCCGCTGTTGAACTCTTTGTTATTTTGCTGTTCTATTTGGCCGGTCGGCCTCTATGTAATCGCTAAAGTCTAGACTCTTGTACGACTTATGTTTGGACTGCTGTGAGCTGAACCTGTGATGCATGGATTATGATGCCAATGTTGAATGTGTGTGCTAGCAATTGATCGTGGGACTAGCACGGTACACACATAGGGTTCGGGGTCAAACCCGGGTCCGACAACGCCGTCGCTCAGTGGATTTCCGCCGCCGTCGAGCCATTCTCCCCATCGCTGCCTTTGTCCAGCCCTCCTCCGCCTCGGGCCATCGCAGGGTGAGCATCCTTGCACCTAGTAGTAATTTTCACATGCATGTGCACAGCCAGATCGAGTCCAAAACAGGATACACATCGTCGACCCGAACCACTCTGCCGCTGGCGCCGCCGTTGTGCCTAGCTCCAGCCATCGTCGCAACGGGACCACCACCTATAGCTTCGCCTAAGACTCCTCTTCATTTTCTCTTTTGGCTGCGCCGTCTGAAACGCCGCCGTTCGCCGTCGCCGCCGCCGAGAAGCTCGCCAGCCCAGCCAGCTGCGCCTCCTCTATTTTGGTGCCACAGACAGATGGGCCCCAGCTGAGGAAAAATAAGGAAAAGAAAAGAAAAGATTAACCGATTTAATTTCCAACAGAAAATTTACCAAATTTGGAAAATCCATAACTATTTCATTTTAACTCCTTTTTGAGTGAAACCAATTTTTTTAGTTATGTAATTTGGTGAACTTTAATGCTTGAGATAAAATAATACCACTTCTGTACAGAAAATATCCATAAAATAATATGAAGCAAAAATAACCTATTTTGTGCTTAAGAACTTGAAATATTTCTATAAAATCTATTATAACTCCTTTTGAGGTGAACCAAATTTCTATGGATTCATAAAAATGTTTCTCTTCAATGTTATGAAATAAAAAGTGAGAACTTCTCTGTAGGATTTCTTCTTTAAAAATGGAAATATCTTTTATATACCTCTTTATAACCTAGATGTTTCTAAATTTCTAGAAAATTCATCCTAACTACTAAAAATATGAAATCACTTTTGTTTAACTCAGAAAATTGTAACCTTTACTGTGGATAAATTGTTTTTGACAAAACTACCTCTCAAAATAGTCCTAAGTATTTTCTAACTTTTCTCTTGATAAACTTGTAAAATTCACAACTAAATCATTTTAAATCAAAATCCGGTGAACCAAATTTTTTTAGAACCAGTAGGTTATGCTCTTTTATATAATAATACTTGCCTTCTTGAAATCTTAATAGAAAATGTCAGTCAAATATAATAACTTAAGGTTACAATATAAATAATTACAAAACTGCCATTTTCAGCCTTTTCATCTTGTTATTTTTGTAACTCATAAACCGTAAAAGATTTTGAAATGATTCTTTCACTAAAATTCACTTTAGAATGTGGCCTACCTACTGTATTTATCTCAGAATTTATTGATCTTTTTGCCTAGGCATATTTAATTGATTCTTAATTGCATATTCGTCTTTTATCGGTAGATTCAGACAATTCGAAGTACGTGGAGCAAGAACCAGAATTTGAGTGTGAACCATCGCAGCAGCAAGGTAAGTATCTAGAGCAAGCATCTAACTATATTGAACCAATATTTTCAATAAATTGTTTTGTTTGCGAAAGCAATATCTATATGCATGTTTCGGTCTATTTAAAATGGGAAAACGGGTAGAGTCAATATTACCCAATTGTATGCATTTCCTTTACTTGATTGTTGATACCATACTTTTACCTTGTCACTCCTGGTTAAGGACTTTGGGATACTTTTATTTTACCAAATGCTTAGCCATACTTAATTTTAGACTTAGAAAAATTCGATAGATGGAGCTATCGGTTCAAAACTAGTTTAATACAAATGGATGGGTTAAAATCTGAAAAGAGTAACTTTTGATTTATAATTAAGAATATGTTTGACTTGGACGGATGATAGGGCGATGACGGGATGGTGTTTCCCTGATGCATGTAGCTCCATCTAGGTCGTTAAGGACCAAACATGTTGACGTCTATTCAAGCACCCTACGTACTTCCACACGCCGGGAATGGGACGGCTTAACTAAGTAGCACGGGAGGCTGTGGCGATCTATGCCCGTCCGTCAGTCATGAGGATGGTTTTTCCATTGGAGGGCCTCGAGCATGCCTGGTTTTGGACAGAGGTGCCTCCCACGACAGTGAGCCGGCCTTAGTCACCACACACGCACGACTAAGTCATCGGGGGCCCAGACGTGGTTTAGGTAGTTGGGGCTAAGCGTGCACAAGGTTGTGTTGTGACCTCTAGTCCGCACTCAATGTGTAGAGTGTGGGTACCGGCAGGTATGGATCAAACTAGAGTGTAGCCGTTTGGCTTCTATCACATCGTGTGGGTAAAGATGTACACCTCTGATTAGAGTAAGAACTATTCAAATAGCCGTGTCCACGGTTACAGGACGATCGCTTGATGTGTTAGTTACTCATGTTAGCATCCAACTTGGGATATGTGGTTATGGGATTATGTTGTTATACCATGACTTAGGATAGTCATGGATGGATAGGTTTGTATAAGAGGCTTGATGTTAAATATGGCTTGGTTTTAGCCATGAAAGATGGTATGCTTGTGTAGCATAATTATTTTGGGCAATGGTGGCCCATTGTTGATGTTAGAGCATGGGATTGTGCTTATTTTTACTTCCATTTCAGAACTATAAGCTTGCTGTCCTAAATTTTCAGATTGAGCTATTTCACAGTTGCTTATGTTTTAAATGTATTACTTGCTCAATAAAATCAGCTTTATGCAAAATCATATCAACATAGCCATACTCCTTGATGTAGAGACTAGCATTACCCCTTTGTTCTATTATTATTGTATAAGCCTAGCTGAGTACTTCTTGTACTCATGCTGCATATCTTTCAGGTGAGGATATCGATGACATTGATGTGATCTACTATTATCCCGCCGAGGGTGGCGAGGATAATGTGTAGTTGAAGTTATACTCTATCCCCAGTCGGTTGCCCTGTGGTTGGTAATGACACCACTGGTTTTATCTTTTATGTTTATATTTTTCCGCTGCTATCTTTTCGGTTACTTTGTGATGAATTAGGGTGTGAGCCCTCTATGTAATATATATAACTCTACTGCTCGTTTATCGATATTTAGAGTGTTTGTGATGTTTATCAATTGCTTGCGATGAAAGTGTAAAGTTAGTCACTTTTCTGGGGACTAGCTGAACATGAGTATGAATTTAGAAATGATCAGATGCATGGATGTTGGTTCAACCGTAGACCATGTCCCCAGAAGTGAGTATCGTGTTTGGTCGCCACCTTCGTGTGGTTTGATGGGCACACTTCGCCGTTTGGGACTGGTGAATCAACTCTCCAAATATCACTTTATTTCTGAATTCGGCGCGTTGGATTTATATTGTGAGTGGGTAAAGATTATGGCAAGACTGCGATGAGGATGGATGGTTACCGCATTTATTCGGTTTTTATTCGAGACCCCATCCATCTAGATATTTTGCGTTATCATAATAATTACTCTCCATAATACACTTCCGGAGTGCCCACATGAGCCCCATTCGTCCTAGGCCGTCCGATCTGCCCGGGGCAGATCTGGACCCGCCACCTGGCCTCCCGCGGGCGCGCGCCGCCCCGCCTCGTGGCCGCTTCCCGCTGGGCTGCGGTGGACTCTGTCCACGGTGCGCCACCCTCCTCCGCGCCGCTGACCGGTGGGCCCACCTGTCGGTGCCGGCTTCCTGGTCCAGTGACGCATTAAATCAATTAATGGTGCAATAAATCATTTAGTAATTAACTTTGTATTGGAAAACACAATAAAATTTCAACAATTCATAACTAATTCATACGAGCTCCGATTAAGCCCATTCAAATTTCATTAAATCCAAAAAAATACAAAGAATTCATTAAAAATATTTTTAGCTCATGTTTGGTTGCCCACATGTACTGTTTTAATTGTTTGTGTATTGCCTGTCATAGAATCCGACGCCGTCGATTCTCCAATGTACTACAAGGTCATAGCTGAGTACGTCGAGCCGGAGCAAGGCAAGTTGCACTGTAATCTTGACCATTTTGTACCTGTTTTTCGCTAAAATGCTTTGTTTACTTAAATAAACTACATTATTTCATTATTTCATGTGGAGGGGTTATAACCTTTATAATGATAGGATTGTGGCTTAGTTTTGAAACCAGAATCCTTGTCACCTAGGTAACAACATGATTAGATTACTATTCCTAGGATGCTTAGCCAGGCTTAGTAACATAGCTCACCTGGGAATTAAATATTATCATTATTTGATTCGACTCAATGTCGAAAAAATGGAACTTTGGATAGGTTAATGTTAAATTACTAAAATTGGACCTAAATAGTGGGCTGTGGGTGTATGGTTCTACTGGTCGCACCCATGGCAATTAAGGACGGGTTCGCGGGAACCCCTTGGGCAATTACTCATACTTTCCACAAGCCAGCGTGGGTAATGGATGGACTTGTAGCGTTTCTTCTCCCTCTCCTAGGCACCGAAGAAGAGGGTGGGCGTTGTCACAGCCCTAGATTTACTTTCAGGAGTTAATTTACAAGAAACAGAAAATATAATGTGACTAAATATCTATAGATAAAAGTTTGACATAAAAATATAGAGATAAATAAATTAAGTACCATTTCATGTGCAGGCTTTCTTTTGAATTGTTTTTGGATCTTAAACTGCACTTTCATAATAGGATGCATATGCATTTGTATAGCCTAAGGAATTTCTAAAAATGATTGGTCAAACATAAAATCATGGAAAAATTCCTGTAAACACTATCCCACATAATTAATTCTCTGTAAATTTTCCATGATTTTATCACTTCAATAAATACTTCAATAAAATCTCTCAAATCAGCTAGACTAGGGAGCTAGATAAATATGAATGGGTATATTTCTAAAATTTACCAAATAAAAAAGAAGATTAATTAGGCAGTGCAATTCTACCAAAAGGTGTGTCAACAAGAACCCTACCACCAGTAATTTTTCCTCAATTTAATTCCCAAATAAATGACATGAAATAATAGGATCAAAGCCCTAGGGACATAAATTACACTGCAGAAAAACTGGATCATTACCCCTAATTTGCATTTTCACCAAAGATAACCCAGACCACTTCTAGCCAAGAAATTTGGTCAGCAGCTTAACCACATCTTTCTCTACCTCCAATAATTTTCCCATAATTTATGCTTCTCATTAACCTAGTAAAACAGTAATTTAAAGACTGCATGTTGGACAGCTCACAAGACTTAGTCTCTAGAGATTTCTTCTCTCTATTTCACTTCCATGTGGGACCCACAAGACCATGGCCCACTTGTAAACCTCAGCACTGCTTGGGATAGAGTGTTTCACCTAAAATCCTATCATCCTCCTCACTGTCACCTAGAACATCACTACAAGGGCCCACAAGTCATAGACTAAACCTAGCCAAAAGTGTGTGAACAATGTTGCCTTACATGTGGGACCCACCCATGCCACTGTAGAAGTGGATACAACTCAGCAATTGCATGGCAGACGTGTCTTCCTCTCCTTCTTCTTCCCTCTCACTCTCTCTGCCTACTGATCTAGCCAGCCAAGCTCCATTCCTAGAGAGCATCGACCATTTCGTTGCAAACCCCGCCAACAAGCTCTACTCCTCTCCCTCCTCACATTCTAGCAAGAAACTGGCTTTGTTAGCCCTAGAATCGCCGGAGGCAAACCCATCTTCTCCTCTACCGAAGGTGTTCGGTTGAGCCCGAGCTAGCTCCCGTGAGCTCCATCCTCCCTCGATCCCAGGAACGCGATCTACAAGTATTAACTGTTCCATTTTCGCACTTCTTGGCGTTCCATTTTCACACTTCTTGGCCCTAGGTTCGCTAGATGAAGTTGCTGTGCCACCGCCATCCCTGCTCTCTGCTCTACAGGACCGCCGCCGTGGTGTCGCAGCCGTTCCGGCCGCCGTGGTGCATCGCCGGCTGGGCCACTGCACCACCAGCGTCGCCTCAACCCTAGGACCCCAGAGCCTAAAGGAATCGGACTGCGAAGCCCCAAGTCCCGAGATCAGTCATCGTCTTCCTCATCTTCAACCGAGCTCCGCCGCGCGTGATTCGTCCCAACCGGAGAGCCTCAATCCGATTCCTTGCACTAGGACCATCTCTAAGAGGTGTCTAACCTATCCGGCACCTGAGCTAAGTTGCAGTACCCCGGGAGAAGCCCGACGACGTGGTCCCAAAGGTTTCCACCACCGCCGGACTATTTCCGCCGTTGCTGTGGCTGTTCCAGCATCGCCAAGACCAGCACAACCCTCGGTAAGAACTCTAGTACTCCTTAGACGCTAAAACATGCTTTGGCACAGCCAGTTTAAGCCTGTAGAGCAATTTGCCTCGTCGACCCGAACCACTCCGCCGCTTGCACCACCCCAGCCACCGATTCCGGCCACCGCCAGCGATGAGACCACCACCGACAGCTTCGCCTTGGTCTCCTCTACCTTTCTTCTTTTGGCCGCAACATCATCCGAGTTGCCGTTCGCCGCCGGCGCCAGTGAACAGAACCGGCGGCAAGCCAGCCCGTGCCTCCTTTGCTCTGTCTCACTGTCGTGTGGGCCAAGCTGAGGAGAAATAAGAAAAGAAAAGAAAAAGATAAACTAAATTATTTTCCAACAGAAAACTAATCAAACTTTGAAAATCCATAACTATTTCATTTTAACTTCAAATTTGATGAAACAAAATTTTTGGGAATCACAAAATTATGCACTTTAATTCTATGGAATAAAATCTGGAGAAACCAAAGCCTAAAATTTCTGAAAAATAATAGTCATCATAAAGTATATGAACTTTATATGAATTTAACCATTTTCTGTTTACTTTAAATTATGGTTTGGTAAATCCATAAAAGGTTGACCATTCATGCAGTGAACTGACATTTTGTTATACTTACATAAATGACACTTTGTCTGTGTAAAATATATACCAGAGTTAAACAGATCTAAATAGAAAAAGGGTAATGTATATATTTTTCAAAGTGCATAAAAGATTCATTCTTTTCCCAAAGTATTTTTCACCAAAGTTCAGTATGCTCATATAACCGGACTTTCACTTCTGTAAGATGACTCGTAACACATTTTATCCATAATCTATGCACTAAATTTATTTGTTTTATAAGAATAATGTTTAATACATAGAAGCTTCAAAAATTCATAATAAATAGAACATAAGTCCAAATTGAGTAAACTCAACTTTATTAGAACCAATAGGTTATGCTCTTTTATATAAAAATACATGCCTTCTTAAAATCTTAATAGAAAATGTCAATCAAATATAATAACTTAAGGTTACAATGAAAATAATTACAGAACTGCCATTTTTTTCAGCCTTCCTATCTTGTTATTTTTTAACTCATAAACCGTAAAAGATTTTGAAATGATTCTTTCACCAAAATTCACTTTAAAATGTTAAATACCTACTGTATTTATCTCAGAATTTATTAAGCATTTTGCATAGACATGTTTATTTGATTCTTCTTTGCATATTTGCTTTTTATCAGTAGATTCAGACAATTTGGGGTACGAGGAAGCTAGTCCAAAGGTTGAGTGTGAACCATCGCAGCAGCAAGGCAAGCATCTAAGAATATTGAACCTATGTCTTCAATAAATTGTTTTGTTTGCGAAAACAATATCTATATGCATATTTCGGTCTCTTTTTAAATGGAAAAACGGGTAGAGTCAATATTGCCCAACTGTATGCATTTCCATTCCTTGGTTATTGATTCCATGTTTTTACCTTGTCACCCCTGGTTAAGGACTTTGGGATACTTTTATTTTACCGAATGCTTAGCCATGCTTATTTCTAGACTTAGAAAAATTCGATAGATGGAGCTATCGGTGCAAAACTAGTTTAATACGAATGGATGGGTTAAAATCTGAAAAGAATAACTTCTGATTTATAATTGAGAATATGTTTGACTTGGACGGATGATAGGGCGATGAAGGGAGGGTGTTTTCCCCGATGCACGTAGCTCCGTCTGGGTCGTTAAGGACCGAACATGTTGACATCTATTCAAGCACCCACGTACTTCCACACGCCGGGAATGGGACGGCTTGACTCAGTAGCACGGGAGGCTGTGGCCATCTACGCCCGTCTGTCAGTCGTGAGGATGGTTTTTCCTTTGGAGGGCCTCGAGTGCGCTTGGTTTTGGCCGGAGGTGCCTCCCGCGACGGTGAGCCCGCCTTAGTCACCACGCACGCACGTGACTAAGTCGTCAGGGGCCCAGATGTGGTTTAGGTGGTTGGAGCTAAGCGTGGAAAAGGTTTTGTTGTGACCTCTAGTCCACACCCAATGTGTAGAGTGTGGGTACCTACGGGTACGGATCAAACTAGAGTGTAGCCGTTTGGCTTCTATCACATCGTGTGGATAAAGATGTACACCTCTGATCGAGTAAGAACTATTCGAATAGCCATATCCACGGTTACAGGACGACCGCTTGATGTGTTAGTCACTCATGTTAGCATCCAACTTGAGATATGTGGTTATGGGTTTATGTTGTTCTATCATGACTTAGGATAGTCATGGATGGATGGGTTTTTATAAGAGATTTTTTATGTTAAATATGACTTGGTTTTAGTCATGAAAGATGATATGCTTGTATAGCACATTTATTTGGGCAATGGTGGCCCATTGTTGATGTTAGAGCATGGGTTTGTGCTCATTTTCACCTCTTTTTCAGAATATATTACTTGCTGTCCTAAAAATTTCAGATTGCTATATTTCGCAAATGCTTATATTTTCAAGGTATACTTCCTCAATAAACTTAGCTTTATGCAAAATCATATCAATATAGCCATATTCCTTGATGTAGAGACCAGCATTATTCCTTTGTGCTATTAATATTGTATAAGTCTAGCTGAGTACCATTCGTACTCACGCTGCATACTTTTCAGGTGAGGATAACGACGACGATGATGTGGTCTACTATTATCCCGCCGAGGGTGGCGACGATAATGTGTAGTTGGAGTTAAGTTCTGCCCCAGTCGGTTGCCTTGTGGGTATGGATTGGCACCACTGGTTTTATCCCTTATGTTTATATTTCCGCTCCTATCTTTTGTGCTACTCTATGATGATTTAGGGTGTGTGAACCCTCTATGTAATATATATAACCCTACTGCTCTTTATCCATAATTTAGAGTAGTTGTGATGTTTATCAATTGCTTGTGATGAACGTGTGGGACTAGAGCTTCCTGGGCTAGTCACACATTAGTAAGAATTTAGAAATGATGAGATGCATGAATATTGATTCAACCGTAGACCATGTTCCCAGAAGTGTGTATCGTGTTTGGTCGCCACCTTCGTGTGGTTTGACGGGCACACTTCGTCGTTTCGGACTGGTGAATCAACTCTTCAAATATCTCCTTATTTCTGAATTCGGCGGTTTGGATTTGTATTGTGAACTGGTAAATATTATGGCAAGGCTGCGATGAGGATGGATGGTTACTGCGCTTATTTGGTTTTGATTTGAGATCCCGTCCATCTAGATATTTCGCGTTGTCATAGTAATTACTCTCCATAATGCACTTCCGGGGTGTCCACAGCGGTTGGTATCAGAGCAATACTGACTGTAGGCTAGAGCTTAGCTTGGTGATTGCAAAAATATTTGCGAAAGGTTCAAAATAAACTATTTTTCGAAAACCATTAGGATGGGTGATCCTTTTTGCTTCTCATCCCTTTCTAGTATTTATCCTCACCTTAGTCTCATTTTATCTCCTAACCTTGCTACGATTTTATTCGTAAAATCAACTCTATGCTTGTCTCATTCAAATGATAATTCGAAATGAAAGCTGGTATGTCGAATATAAGGAAATTACTCTCACTTTACTAAAAGCAATGTAAAATTTTGTAAACCAATGAACTAAATGGTGCTTTACTATCCCCTGAACCTACTCTAAAATCTCTACAAATTTTGGAAGCCTACCACTCCAGTTTCAAGCTCCATCATGCAAAGACCCGTGTTTTGGAATTCTGGACCAACAGCTGTTCACGATTTTCTACAGAAAGTTCTACTCATCCTTTTCCCTTGTCAATTTTTCTGGAGACTCTCAACTATACCAGGAAGCCTCACAAAAATTTCCAAAATTTTATCTCTTCTGTAGCCCCTCTAAAAATTCATGAATTGGCTGCTGTTTGGCAGTCCTAAAAATTTCAGATTCTAGTCTTCTGAAAAATAAAATATGTAACCATGAAGAATACACCAAATAAATTGTTAAAGGGTACTCCCAGCTGAGAGACGCTCGCTATAAAATTACTTAGATATCTACTATGGCCATATGATTATTGGTTTAATTAGATCTTCGATCTTTCTTTTATTTCAACGGGTAGTTCACGATCCTAATTATCCCCTCATAGGAACGTGTTTGGTTCTTGTTGATTTTTGAGGTTCTTGTTCAGATTGTAGGAGTAGTGTGAGTTTACTTGATTTTTCAGTAAAAAGGAAAGTAAAATTTAAAATGCTTAAAACTTGTCTTAAAATTCAAAAGCTAGTAATTGCATATATTCTGAAAATCAGTAGTCAGCATACTTCATAATTTTGTGTAGATCACGTCACACATGCCAAAATTCTGTAATTTTGATAGTAGATTGTAGACTCACATGGGGAGCACCATGAATTAACCTGGAACTTTTAGACCAATACATCATTGAATAAAAATTCAAATAGAATACATGGTCATGTCCTGAAATCTGTAATTGACATACTTCATATTTTTGCGTAAGTTAAACCATAGGTGATAAAATCCTGATCTTTTACCAGTAGCTCGTAGACTCCTCCAGTAAGCTTCATGAATTTCTTTGGGATTTTTAGATGACTGTATCATGATCAAATAACCCACATATTAGATATGTTCAGAATCTGGAACCTGTAGGTTACCTACTTAATATATTTGTACAGCCCAAACCATGAGTGATAAAATAATCATTTTTGGTCAGTAACTTAGTAACCTAGCGACGAAGCCTTGGGAATTTTCTGGGAATTTTTGAACCAGTAACCTAGGAGATAAAGTTTAAACAATTGCACCTGATAAACTACCACAGCACTGCACTGCCCATCTTGTTTATTTTCTTTATTGAAATCTACCTGTATAAAAATTCCAATTCTTTCCCAGAGCCGATAGAACTCTACATAAAACTTGAATATAAAATTTTTGTAATTCTTATTATATCTCTAGGATGACTTTAAGGCTCAGTTCGTTAGGTACATACGTAGGACAGAACTAACCCATCCACATATTAGGCCGCGTTTATATCTTGGAACATCACCCAAGGTCTCTAATTAGTTCCTAAATACAAACCTCGTGTATGTCTACCATTTGCAACCTTAGGATAAGTCTATCATAGTAGAAAATTCAAATGATGCACCTAGCTACAAACCAAAACCACTATGATACATTCCCGATAGTACCATGTAGCCGACCACCAACAATGCAGTAGAAAATTTCTAGTAGATATATTTATACTTATCAAGGAAGTTCCATGAGTAAGCTAGGAGACTTTGGTAGGGGAATGAAAATTTTAGAAGCCAAAACAGAGTTAGATAATAAACTTTTGACCTTTGAACCTCCATAGTATCTCGTACCAAAACCCTATTACCCAGAGATCAAACCCTGGATTAGTGGAACCTATTACCATAAGCCTGAACATCTTATTGCATTATCTGTGCCTTGCACCATTACATCAACATATTGCACCGTTACGCATGTGCATCATCATAAAACCACATGAGCAATACATCATAACATGTGAGCATCATCCCATTGCAATCACACATTGCATGCACCATGTTATCATAATCTTGCACTGCACTGTGTCACATGATGCATCATTCATTTGAGCAATTCTGCATCATGGCAACCATATGCAATTGCACCATAACATGAATTACACCATTACATCAAGCATTTGCACTGCACCATCTCACAACTCGCATCATACAACGGAGCATTTGCACAATATCATTTCATCTATGCATCGCACCATCTTGTGCATGGAAATGATGCGCTATCCAAAGCATTGCACCATATAACCCATCATGGCATTAAATTATGGTTGCACCACATTATGCATGGCATCTTGTCATTCATAACTGCATTGCATTATTTAGCATATCATCCATAATTCCATCATGATTATCCATGACACCTTGTCATTTATAGTGGCATCATGGAGCCATACATGCCAACCTAGAACACTTCAGCTCAGTTTAACTCTATTCTAGGCTACCCAACTCAAGTTAGAGGATTTCTCGCACCACTATTCCATATTCCCCACCTATTTACAACATTTCTGTTAACCAGTCAACCTATGGTTAAGATATCGAAAACCAAAGTTCATTCTAGCTTGTTCCATCATTCACCGTATAGGTCGGAGGAGTTGAAGGTTCGTTGATCTTGTCACCGGGACTGGGAGTGCGGCTACCAGAGCCGTTGCCGTTTCGGGCAATAGAGAGCAAGCCGAACCGAGAGACTTCACCACCTTCCTCATCACACTACCAAGATCCAGCACCTTGATCCTATAAACATCCAGCTCTCTAACCCTTATCCTAAGTTAGCTCTCATCTTAAGTTATCTAACATAAGACATCAGGTGCATTGATCTACACTTGCTTCACTAGACACCAGTGTACCTTCCATGATAGTATAGTATAGCCAGCCATTTGGTCATCCTAGTATCATTAGGTTAATGAAAATAGTTTTGCTAAGAAAATTTATAGCAGACCTAACCTACTAGATTAGTTGTCCTCCGCTCACCAGTTCACATCCGAAAAATTTTAAGATGGGTAGCATACCAAGTCAACATGTACCATGTATAAATCCAAAACTTTAGCATACCCATGGCATTCCTTGCTACCGCCAACAAAGCTCACTCGACATACTAGACGGATTCTACATTGAGTACTACCTTGTGATGACGGACTATCTTTTAGCTCTTATTCGTGCCTAACCTTACCATCACTTTACACCTAAAAGTCTAGCTTCAAAGTTCCTAAGCCATGTTGCCCAGGTCTGTAGATCAATGAATAGAAAGCACCTAGGTACATCCTCGATAACTCTATGTAAAGTCAATGTATACGATGGTTGTTGTGCACCCCTTTTTGTCTAAACCTACGTAGGAACCGTGATCCTAATCACATACCCGTTTATTTAGGGTCTTCGCTCCTAAATGCTTGCTGTCCAGAAAATAACACCACATGAAACTAAGCACACGAAAGCCAGTTAGATCTCTAGTCACATAAATTTCAGAACCCTGTGGTAGCACCCAAGTTCTGGGTAGTGCGATGGAATGTGAGGTCCGCCAACTGAACCTACTGTCGGGTGGAACCTAGCTGTCCACCAACCTTAATACTCCAGTCACTCCCATCCTTTGTACTGAACCTAATAGCTAGCTCAATTTAACTTCCTGACTAGAACGTGGAAATCCTTTCCGCATAATTGTTGAAACCTTAGTATCCAGTGGGTTACAAAGTCGGGTAGAAATATTGAACCTGATTTGTTTGAAATGGAGATAGGTTTAAATTAAGTCCCTATAAGCAATCCAACCCCTTATCAATGAGCCTTTAGTGAGTCCCCCAACCAGCTATTTGACCGAATGTTTAAATAACCCAGCCCTTGTAAAGGAGATAAATCTAGACAATCTTGTAGATCCATATGTCTGAGAGTAACCTCATAGTAGCCCTGCTAAGGAAAACTAATGCTATTGGTAGCACCATCCAACATGATCTTAGTATGCTAGCCTTGGATCCTACCTTACCTACGTTGTTTAGGTTGATCCTCGATGATTCTTGTCCCAGTTAGATAAAACTTTCAAAAGGATGCCATAAAATTCTTCAAGGTCCAATGGAGTAATCACTCCGAGGATGAAGCCACGTGGGAACGCGAAAACCATCTTCGTAGTGCCTATCCCTATCTTTCCTCCAACCCGTCGCAATCTCGGGGATGAGATTCTTTTTAGGGGGGGAGAGCTGTCACAGCCCTAGATTTAATTTCAGGAGTTAATTTACAAGAAACAGAAAATGTAATGTGACTAAATATGTATAGATAAAAGTTTGACATAAAAATATAGAGATAAATAAATTAAGTACCATTTCATGTGCAGGCTTTCTTTTGAATTGATTTTGGATCTTAAAGTGCACTTTCATAATAGGATGCATATGCATTTGTATAGCCTAAGGAATTTCTAAAAATGATTGGTCAAACATAAAATCATGGAAAAATTCCTGTAAACACTATCCCACATAATTAATTCTCTGTAAATTTTCCATGATTTTATCACTTCAATAAAATCTCTCAAATCAGCTAGACTAGGGAGCTAGCTAAAAATGAATGGGTATACTTCTAAAATTCACCAAATAAAAATGAAGATTAATTAGGCAGTGAAATTCTACCAACAGGTGTGTCAACAAGAACCCTACCACCAGTAATTTTGGCTCAATTTAATTCCCAAATAAATCACATGAAATAATATGATCAAAGCCCTAGGGACATAAATTACACTGCAGAAAAACTGGATCATTACCCCTAATTTGCATTTTCACCAAAGATAAATCAGACCACTTCTAGCCACGAAATTTTGTCAGCAGGCTAGACACATCTTTCTCTACCTCCAATAATTTTCCCATAATTTATGCTCCTCATTAACCTAGTAAAACAGTAATTTAAAGACTGCATGTTGGACAGCTCACAAGACTTAGTCTCTAGAGATTTCTTCTCTCTATTTCACTTCCATGTGGGACCCACAAGACCATGGCCCACTTGTAAACCTCAGCACTGCTTGGGATAGAGTGTTTCACCTAAAATCCTACCATCCTCCTCACTGTCACGTAGAACATCACTACAAGGGCCCACAAGTCATAGACTAAACCTAGCCAAAAGTGTGTGAACAATGTTGCCTTACATGTGGGACCCACCCATGCCACTGTAGAAGTGGATACAACTCAGCAATTGCATGGCAGACGTGTCTTCCTCTCCTTCTTCTTCCCTCTCACTCTCTCTGCCTACTGATCTAGCCAGCCAAGCTCCATTCCTAGAGAGCATCGACCATTTCGTTGCAAACCCCGCCAACAAGCTCTACTCCTCTCCCTCCTCACATTCTAGCAAGAAACTGGCTTTGTTAGCCCTAGAATCGCCGGAGGCAAACCCATCTTCTCCTCTACCGAAGGTGTTCAGTTGAGCCCGAGCTAGCTCCCGTGAGCTCCATCCTCCCTCGATCCTAGGAACGCGATCTACAAGTATTAACTGTTCCATTTTCGCACTTCTTGGCGTTCCATTTTCACACTTCTTGGCCCTAGGTTCACTGGACGAAGTTGCTGTGCCATCGCCGTCCCTGCTCTCTGCTCTACAGGACCGCCGCCGTGGTGTCGCAGCCGTTCCGGCCGCCGTGTTGCATCGCCGGCTGGGCCACTGCACCACCAGCGTCGTCTCAACCCCAGGACCCCAGAGCCTAAAGGAATCGGACTGCGAAGCCCCAAGTCCCGAGATCAGTCGTCGTCTTCCTCGTCTTTAGCCGAGCTCCGCCGCGCGTGATTCGTCCCAACCGGTGAGCCTCAATCCGATTCCTTGCACTAGGACCATCACTAAGAGGTGTCTAACCTATCCGGCACCTTAGCTAAGTCGCAGTACCCCAGGAGAAGGCCGACGACGTGGTCCCGAAGGTTTCTGCCGCCGCCGGACTATTTTCGCCATCGCTGTGGCTGTTCCAGCATCGCCAAGACCAGCACAACCCTCGGTAAGAACTCTGGTACTCCTTAGATGCTAAAACATGCTTTGGCTCGGCCAGTTTAAGCCTGTAGAGCGATTTGCCTTGTCGACCTGAACCACTCCACCGCTTGCACCGCCCCAGCCACCGATTCCAGCCACCGCCGACGACGAGACCACACCACCACCGACAGCTTCGCCTTGGTCTCCTCTACCTTTCTTCTTTTGGCCGCAATGTCATCCGAGTTACCGTTCACCACTGGCACCAGCGAACAGAACCGATGGCAAGCCAGCCCCGTGCCTCCTCTGCTCTGTCTCACTGTCGTGTGGGCCAGGCTGAGGAGAAATAAGAAATGAAAAGAAAAAGATAAACTGAATTATTTTCCAACAGAAAACTAATCAAACTTTGAAAATCCATAACTATTTCATTTTAACTTCAAATTTGATGAAACAAAATTTTTGGGAATCACAAAATTATGCACTTTAATTCTGTGGAATAAAATCTGGAGAAACCTGTAACATACACTTTCGAAATTCTGACCAAAAGCAAATTAACAAAATGACCTCAAAAGTAAAACTCTATAATTTCCAAACTAGGGAGCAATAATCAGAGGTAAACTACTAAAGTAAATTTCTTGGAAAAGGAAACGCTAAAACTTTAATAGTTAAAATTCTTAACTTATTTAAAGACTTACCCTAAGTCACAATATAAATAATGAAAGGTAATATGACTAAATATGTATAGATAAAAGTTTGACATAAAAACTTGGAGATAAATAAATTATTACCATTTCATGTGCATACCTTTTTCTAGATTGTTTTTGATCTTATATTGCACTTTCATAATAGGATGCATATACATTTGTATAGCCTAAATAATTTCTAAGGAGAATAGGTTAAACATAAAATTATGAAAAAATTCCTGTAACCACTATCGCACAAAATTAATCCACTGTAAATTTTCTGTAACCTTATCATTTCAATAAATACTTCAATAAAATCCCTCAAATCAGCAAAACTAGGAAGCTAGCTAAAAATGAATAGGTATACTTCTAAAATTCACCAAATAAAAATGAGGACTAATTAGACAGAGCCCTTTTGCCAAAGTGTGTGCCCACAAGAACCCTACCACCAGTAATTTTGGTTTAATTTATCTCCCAAAGAAAACACATCAAATGATAAGATCAAGGCACTGGAGAAATAAATGAAACTGCAGAAAAACTGGATCAACAACCCTACTTTGCAAATTCACCAACAATAAACCAGATCACTTCTAGCAACTGTCAGCAGGTTAATCACATTCTTTTCTATCTCCAGTAATTTTTACCAAATTTTACCAATTCAATAAGTGTCTCAAATAAATACTCTTAATTCAGCAATACAGAAAAACTTTCACCTGCAGACAGCCTACTTGACACTTTTGCCAGAATTAATCCATCAAACAACTTCTCACCAAAATTTACCAGAACCTGGATTAGATTGTGAACTAATTACAGTAAAAATGTCAGTACAATCTTCACAAAGATTGAACATAAAATAATGGGACAAAGCTCACTGACTCAGACTAGTGCACAGCTGAAACTGCTTTTTGGCCGAACTTTGCCATTTTCTCCAGAGAAATCCACAAGTCACCTAAGCCTGAAACTTGGCACAAAGTTGGATAATACCACCTACTGCCCACAGTAATTTTACCCAGATTTATACCCCATGGTAACTTAGTAAAACACCTGGGTAAATATTGCATGCTTGACAGCTAGCAAGACTTAGCTTCTAGATGACTCCTCTCTCATTCTTCACTGCCATGTGGGCCCCACAGACATCCTGGACCCACCTGCCAGTCAGAGGCACCGCTCTAGCTCGCCCACATGCACAGGAATGCTGCCACACCCTCTCCACGCGTCGATGCCATCCAGTGCCACCATAGGACCTCCATCACCGAGAAAACTTCACCATCTACCCAGCCACTTCGCCATCATCCTCTTCCTCTCTCCCGCTATCTGTTCCATGGTAAAACCGAGAGAAACCACCTCGGGTTCCCCGGGAACGGCATCGTCTTCCTCGACGCCGGCAGCCGTTCGATCCAAACCAACTCAACCCCGGTGAGCCTTGCTCGTTCTCGACCGCAGGAACGTCATCACCATCCCCTAACCGATCCATTTTTGTATTGCCTCCCTCTAGGACTCGCCGGCTGAAGTCACTGCCGTGCTCTGCCTCTGTCCAAAGGGCGCCGCCGTGACGTCGCCGCCATCCCGACAAACTCCGGTGATTCTAGCCCGAACCACCGTGCCAACGAGGTCGCCTCGCCTCCAGGAGTTCGCTGATCAAAGGAATCAAGCCGGAGTGCTGTGAAGCTCGAGATCAGCACCCATCTTCCCCAACCCCGATCCAAGCCGCCGCCGTGAAATTTGTCTTCTCCGATGAGCTGATCTCCGGTTCCTCACACCAATAGCTCCCCTAGGATCTCACTGACCACCCTCAGGTGTCTTCTTGCCAGCTCATTGGCCGGAACACGCTGTCGCCATCCACCCGAAGGAGTCCGCGCCGCCGCCAAGCCATGGACGCCATAGCCGCTGTTTTTCCGCACTTGCTAAACACATGGTAAGCCTCCTGGTAGTCCTTAGACTCGCATGCATACCTCGGATAGGCTAGATCCAAGCCATACCGTGACATGCATCGACCACCTGAACCACTCCGCCGCCTCCGCTGTCGTCGCCGTCGACTCCGGTTACCCAAGGCGGCAAGACGACCACCGGAATGTTCACCGAGAGCTCCTCGGCCTTTTACCTTTTGGCCGCCTTCCCATCCGCGCCGTCGTTTGTCGCCGGCGAGGCCAGACAGCGCCGCCGGCCATGGCCACCTTGACCTCCCCTGCTCCTGGGCCGCTGGTAGGTGGACCCAGCCAGGGAGAGAGATAAAGAAAAAGAAAAGAAAAGGGAAAACAATTTCTGGGAATATTCTTTAACTGAAAAGTAGCTATAACTTCAAACATATATAAGAAATTCATTTTAACTCCAAAAATTATGAAACAAAATTTGTTGGAATCACAAAATTATGAACTTTATTTCTGTTGCTTGAAATCTGGAAGAACCAGTACCTAAAATGTCTCAAAAATAATATAAAGAATATAATACATAACTCATATGCAAATTTAGTTATTTCATCTTTACCTTAAATCAAGGTTTAGTAAATTCATAAAATGTTGGTATTTTCTGAAGTGAACTAAAACTAAAATTCATTTACATAAAAGACACTCATACGAAACTTATAATAGGTAAATATATAAATTAGTATACAGAACATGTATTAACTTCTAAAATGTGTAAGAAATTCATATAAGCTCCAAATAATGTGAAATCAACTTTGTTAACTTCAAAATATTTTGCTCTCCACTTCTGAAAACAGAGGATTTGCTAAAACTAGTATGAGAACCCTCTTTATATTTTATACAGGGGATAAATGTTTTATATAAGGTCTAGGAGGTAAAATAATTCATAAAAATCATATAAACTTCATTTTTACTCTAAGTAAAATACACCCAAATGACAATAAGTCTACACCACATTCCTCTCAAATATCAAAAGGTTAAATTTCATAAATACCTTGCCCTAAAACCCATGCATACTAAAATACATGTATAAATACGTATACTCACCTAGAACTTGGGAAAATTAATATCTCTTAAAAAGAAGTCGATAAAATGGAAACTTCTTCACCACAATTCATCTAAAACCAGTACCTAGCCACTGTGTAAATTTCACACATATTAAGATAACTTCAATTTGACCTTATACCGTATTCTAACGTATTTTCGTATAGAACTCATAAAATTCATAACTCTCAAACAGAACGTGATAAAATAGAAATTCCTTCACCTAAATTCACTTTAGACCAGTAGCAACCTAAGGCATAAATATCATGCATATTAGAGCATTTCATATTTTCTGCATTATTTGCTATTTATTCGATCGTATGTTATTTTCTTTCTAGATAACGAATTCGATATCGGTGAAGGAGTGAAATAGTTGGAGTCCGAGTACTCGAGAGTAAGGCAAGTTTTCTCCCCTCCTCCTTGAACAAATTGAATCCTATGTTTTGGGGAATGAAATGTGTTGTTTGTAAAATTGCATGCGTATTTGCAACTATCGGTATTTAAATTGTGGAAATTGGTAGTTATAACCAAATTGTTGCATGATCAACCTTTAGAACTTGTATCCTTGCTGATTGTAACCTTAGGAATTATTAGAGCATTTTAATTGTGCTTATTTGGGGCTATACATGCTTATACATATGTAAATTGCTTAGCCATGCTTAGAAATATGCTAGAATAGATTGTGATCACTTTATAAATGAGATTTTGGGAGTTTTATAACTTCTAGACAGAGGTGAAGCCTCTGGTTATTTGTGAACTAAAATGATGAAAAACCTAAATTTAGACTTGGGCGGCAAGTGGTGTGCATATGAAGTAGTTGCACACCGATAGGGGAAGTGTTTGCCCGGGTCAATTAAGGACCAAACACAGTGCCATATTCTCATGTTAAACAGTACAACCACATGTGCTAGTTATGGGATAGCCATAGCGGATTAAGTTACTTAACGTTTAGCCCTGCATTTTGGTAGGCTGAGTAGTACGGGCAGTGCCTACGAATGTACTGTAGGGCTGTTCAGCGGAGCTACCTATGTGAACCATGAGGGACTGTGATCACCTCATGGCATAGGCATCTAAGTTGGTCCAGTACAACGTTGTGTGCCTCGTGGGGAGTCAGGAAGGCTGCCGCCATGGCGCTAGGTTTAAGGCGTGGGCCCGCCACCCACGGCATCGGTTTGCAACCCGATGCGGAGTAACACACCTCGTGCTGGTGCAAGGCTAAATGTTAGGTAATGTAAAAGCTGTGTTGTGACCTCTAGACCGCATTCAACGTAAAGAGTGTGGTGGTACCGATGGGTACAGGACAAACTAGAGTGTAGCCGTTGGGCTTTTATCACATCATGTGGGTAACGATGTACAAACTCTGCAGAGTCAAAACTAATCGGTTAGCCGTGCTTACGGTCATGAGCGGCATGGTTGTGTTCATTGAGTATAGATTTATGTTTTTAAATGTGTTTATAAAACTGGGATGAGGATTGGTGATTTATGAGAACTACTATGATTATTACAATGTTTATGATGACTTGTTGCCGAGGAGGGCACAAGCAGGAAAATTATTATGTTGATATTATGTTGATCACTTCACTACTTATTATACTTGTTTAAATGCTTTCTAAATTACCGTTGCAAAATGATTATGAACTAAAATTAGCTTTATGCAAAACTGGACCCACAAATAGCTTTTCCTTGATTTAGAACTTGCATGTATGGTAGGATTGACATTGCCAGTATATTATTTCAGTAATGTACTGACTCTTGCTTGTACTTCTGTTGATTACCTGGTTGTAGGTTGAGTGCTACGGGATTCCGTTGCTTCTTCAGGGTTGATTCTTTAAGGGGTGTACCCCTAGTCAGATTGCCTGTGGTATGGGTAGACAAGCTTCCGCTGAATCATATTATTTGGCCTTTTGGCCTATGTAATCTTAGTTGTATCTAAGTTTATTTCACTTATAATTGTATACCCTATGTTTGTATACCATTACTAGAGATGAAAGTGTGGACTAGCAATTTTTCCTGGGGCTAGTCTGCATGAGTATAGACTTAGAACAGTTGAGATACATGGAGAATAGTTCAACCGTAGACCATGTCCTCAGAGATATGTATCGTGTTTGGTCATCGCCTTTGTGTGGTTTGACGGGCATATCTCGCCGTGTGGACTGGTGTAACTATTCTTCCAAATATCTCTTGTGTTCTTAGTCTGGCATTTGGTTGTTTTGCATTATAATTGGTGATTTGTGTGACAAGGCTGCGATGAGGTTGGATGGTTACTGCATTTGTTTGCTTTTATTCGAGATCCCATCCAACTAGATATTTCGTGTTGTCGTACTAATTACCTCTTATAGTGCAGAATAATCGGGTGCCCACAAAACCAAAGCCTAAAATTTCTCAAAAATAATAATCATCATAAAGTATATGAACTTTATATGAATTTAACCATTTTCTGTTTACTTTAAATTAAGGTTTGGTAAATCCATAAAAGGTTGACCTTTCATGCAGTGAACTGACATTTAGTTATACTTACATAAATGAAACTTTGTCTATGTAAAACATATACCAGAGTTAAATGGATCTAAATAGAAAAAGGGTAATGTATATATTTTTCAAAGTGCATAAAAGATTCATTCTTTTCCCAAAGTATTTTTCACCAAAGTTCAGTATGCTCATATAACCTGACTTTCACTTCTGTAAGATGACTCGTAACACATTTTATCCATAATCTATGCACTAAATTTTTTTGTTTTGTAAGAATAATGTTTAATACATAGAGCTTCAAAAATCCATAAGAAATAGAATATAAGTCCAAATTGAGTAAACTTAACTTTGTTAGAACCAGTAGGTTATGCTCTTTTATATAAAAATACATGCCTTCTTAAAATCTTAATAGAAAATGTCAGTCAAATATAATAACTTAAGGTTACAATGAATGTAACATACCAGAATTTCAACTTAAGTAAAATCCAAAACAAATTAATAAAAAGCCTTCAAAAGTAAAATCTTATACTTTCTATACAAAGGAGTAAAATGGGAGGTAGATTTACTTAAGTAAATCTTAAAAAGGGGGACACGCTAAAACTTTTATAGTTAAAATTCTTAACGTATTTAAAGACTTTACCCTAAGTCACAATATAAATAATAAAAGGGTATATGGCTAAATGAGTATAAACTATGTTCGACATAGGAATCTGTAGACAAATAAATTATTATCATTTCATGTGCATACTTTTATTTTGGATTGTTTTTGGATCTTAAAGTGTACTTTCATAATAGGATGCATAAGCATTTGTACAGCCTAAGGAATTTCTAAAAGTGATTGGTTAAGCACAAAATCATGGAAAAACTCCTGTAAATACTATCCCACATAATTAATCCACTGTAAATTTTACATGATTTTATCACTTCAATAAGTACTTCAATCAAATCCCTCAAATCAGCAAAATTAGGAAGCTAGCTAAAAATGAATAGGTATAATTTTAAAATTCACCAAATGAAAATGAGGAATAATTAGACAGAGCCCTTTTGCCAAAGTGTGTGCCAACATGAACCCTACCACCATGAATTTTGGTTTAATTTATCTCCTAAGGAAATCACATAAAATGATAAGTGCAATGCACTAGGGGATTAATTTAGACTGCAGGAAAAACAGGATCACCATGCCTAATTTGCAAATTCACCAAAGACAAGCCAGACCACTTCTAACCACGAAATTTTGTCAGCAGGTTAATCACATCCTCCTCTATCTCCAGTAATCTTTACCAAATTTTATCAATTCAATAAGTGTCTCACAAAAATGTTTTTGATTCAGCAAGGCAGAGAATATTTTCCCTGCAGACAGTCTATTTGACATTTTTCCAGAATTAATCCGTCGAACCCCTGCTCACTAAAATTTACCAAAACCTGTATTAGATTGTTAACTAATGACAGTAAAAATTTCAGTACAATCTTCACAAATATTGCACATAAAATAATAGGCCCAAGCTCACTGACTCAGACTAGTGCACTGCAGAAAACTGTGTTACTAAGTCTATTTCATCTTTTTGCCACATTAAAAATATAAGGTCTCTAGCTTTGAAACTTGGCAGTTTGGTAGAACATATATTCACCTACACACATAAATTTCTCCAACCCCAGACACTCTCTGTAACTCAGTGAAATCTCCAGTGCAAAACAGCTGTACACACAGTCTCCCATACTTAGCTTCTAGAGAGCTCCTCTCTCATTCTTCACTGCCATGTGGGCCCACAGACATCCTGGACCCGCTGGTCAGTCTCAGACACTACGCGTCGGCACCAACTAGAGACAGCATAGCCGACCTCCCCACGTCAACTTCCTCCATTTGACAGGCCACCTCGCCATTAGTAGCCTCTCTTCGACCTAGTCGTGTTCTCCAGAGAAACCCCAACATTCCACCTCGGAAAAGCCAGCCGCAGCTTCATCTTCGCCGTCGCTGACGAGTGTTCGATTGAGCCCGAGCTAGATCCGGTGAGCTCCGCCCTTTCTCAACCACAGGAACGTGATCACCATCCCCTAACCAATCCATTTTTGTATTACCTTGCCCTAGGAATCACCGGCTGGAGTCACCGCCGTGCACTGCCGCTGTCCTGCAGAGCACCGCCGTGATGTCGCCACCATCCCGGCAAGCCCTAGTGACCCGAGCTCAAACCGCTTCGCCAACATCGTCACCCTGCCTCCAGAAGACTGCCAACCGAAGGAATCGAGCCGCGGCACCCCGAAGCTCGAGATCCACCGTCATCTTCCCCGGCGCCGATCTGAGTCGCCGCTGCCGATTCAGCCATCCATGGTAGGTCTCAGTCCGATTCCCTGCATAGGAGCCGTCCTTAGGCAGCCACTGACCTCGGGAACCATTCGCCTTGGCCACAGATCGACGGGAGCAAGCTGCCGCCGTGGATCCATGAAATTCCACCACCACCGGGGTATCCTTTCCATGGCCGTCGCCGGGGTATCCTTTCCATGGCCACCGCCATCCAGCCCTCCTCCGCCTCGGGCCATCGCATGGTGAGCATTCTTACACCTAGTAGTAACTCATGCATGCATGGATTTGGAAAGAAACGAGTCATAGCTCGATTTGCCTCAGCACCCCAAACCACTCTGCCGCCTACGCCGTCGTCGCCGTCGACTCCGGTCACCCAAGGTGGCAAGGCGATCACCTACAGCTTCGCCCGAGACTCCTCTTCACTTTCTCTTTTGGCTGCGTCGTCTGAAATGCCGTCGTTTGCCGTCGCTGCCACCGAGAAACTCACCGGCACTGCTCTGCGTCACGCCTCCCCTGTTCTTGTTCACTGGCGTGTGGGCCCGGCTGGGGAGAAATAAGAGAAAGGGAGAAACAGTAAGGAAAATGATTAGAGGATTTATTTTACAACAGAAAAATGAGTAAACTTGTAAAATCTATAACAAATTCATTTTAACTCCAAATTGGATGAATCAAATTTTCTTGGAATCACAAAATTATGAACTTTGTTTCTGTAGAATAAAATCTGGAAGAACTAATACATAAAATGCCAAAAAAATAAAGGATATAAAAATACATAAACACTATACAAATTCTAGCTATTTCACCTTTACTTCAAATTAAGATTTGATAAGTTCCTAAATACTGGACTTCTCTGCAGAAGACTAAAACTTGGTTAAATTTGAGCTAAAGATACTTTTATATAAATTGGAGCATCGGTGGATACCTTAATTGACATATAAAAATGCATTAACTTCTAAAAATCTATAGATAATTCATATGAGCTTCAAAAATAATGAAACCAATTTAGTTAGCCTCACAAGATTTTGTTCTCATTTCTGAAAAACAGAGTATTAGCTAAAATATTGTACATAAAACATCTTTATGATTTATATCAAAGTATAAATGTTTCGTATAGAATATAAAAAGTAAAATAATTTCTAAAAAAATATATAAACTCCATTTTACTCTAAATAAAATGCACCCAAATGGCAATAAGTTCACAGCACATCCTTCTCTAAATATATAAAATTATATTTCATAGAAACAGTCCTAAAATACATGTATATTAAATTATATGTATAGATACCGTATAGAAGCTTAAAACTTATAAAATTAATATCTCCAAATTGGAAGTTGATAAAATAGAAACTCCTTCACTAAAAATCATACAAATTCAGTACCAAACCACTGTGTAAGTTTCACACATATTAAAATAACTTCATATTTTACCTTATATTGTATTCGAACGTATTTTCGTATAGAACTCGTAAAATTCATAACTCTCAAACAGAACGTGATAAAATAGAAATTCTTTCACCTAAATTCACTTTAGACCAATAGCAACATAAGGTATAAATCTCATGCATATTAGAGCATTTTGGATTTTTCGCATTATTTGCTATTATACGATCAAATGATAATTTTCTTTTAGAGAACGAATTCAAAGTCGGTGAAGGAGTGAAGTAAAGGTTGCTCTAGGTATTCAAGAGTAAGGCAAGTATTCTTCCCTCCTCCTTGAACAAATTGAATCCTATGTTTTGGGGAATGAAATGTGTTGTTTGTAAAATTGCATGCGTATTTGTGAATAACGGTAATTGAATTGTGGTAAATGGTAGTTATAACCTATTAGTTGCATGATCCACCTTAAAACATTGTATCCCTTGCTGTTTGTAACCCTAGGCTTGGTTATAGTACTTGATTTGTACTCATGGGGGTCTATGTTAAATTAATACACTGCTTATGCTTAGCCATGCTTAGTAACATGCTAAATATTACAGTGATCATTATATACCTTTGAAAATGGGAATTTTATAACTTCTGGACAGAGGTGAAGCCTCTGGTTATTTGTGAACTAAAATGATGAAAAACCTGAATTTAGACTTTGGCGGCAAGTGGTATGCATATGGAGTAGTTGCACATCGATAGGGGGAGTGTTCGCCTGGGTCGATTAAGGACCGAACTCAGTATCATATTCTCATGTTAAACAGTACAACCACATGTGCTAGTATGGGATGGCCATAGTGGATTACATTACTTAATGTTTAGCCTTGCATTTTGGTAGGCAGAGTAGTATGGGCAGTGCCTACGACGGACTGTACGGCTGTTCAGAGGAGCTACCTATATCCTGTAATGGAATAGGCATCTAAGTTGGTCCAATACAACGTTGTGTGTCTCGTGGGGAGCTAGGTAGGCTGCTGCCACGGCGCTGGGTTAAGGCGTGGGCCTGCCACCCACGGCATCGGGGTAGCGCCTCGATGTGGAGTAACACACCTCGTGCTGGTGCAAGGCTAAATGTTAGGTAATGTAAAAGCTGTGTTATGACCTCTAGACTGTATTCAATGTGCAGAGTGTGGTGGTACCGACAGGTACCGGACAAACTAGAGCAACCATATCATGTGGGTAAAGTTGTACAAACTCTGCAGAGTCAAAACTAATCGGTTAGCCATTCTCACGGTCATGAGCGGCATGGTTGTGTCCATTGAGTATAGATTTATGCTTTTAAATGTGTTTATAAAATTGGGATGAGGATTGATGACTTTTGAGAATTGTGATGCTTATGATAATGCTTATGGTGGCTTGTTGCCGAGGAGGGCAGCAAACAGAAAAATTACTATGTTAATCACCTCCTTACTTGTCAAACGTGTTTCTAATGTTTTATTAAATACCGTTGCAAATGATTGTGAACTAAAATTAGCTTTATGCAAAACTAAACCCACAAATAGCTATCTCCTTGATTGTAGAGCTCGCATGTAGCGATATAGGATTGTCCTTGCCAGTACATTATTTCGGTAATGTACTGACTCTTGCTTGTATTATTATAATCCTTGCTGTAGGTCGAGTGCTACGGGGATTCATTGCTTCTTCAGGATTGATTCTTTAAGGGGTGTACCCCTAGTCGGATTGCCTATGGTATGGGTAGACAAGCTTCCGCTGAATCATACTATTTGGTCATTTGACCTATGTAACTTTGATGTAGTAAATTTAGTTTACTTACTTGTACAACCATTTATTGTATACCATTGCTAGAGATGAAAGTGTGGACTAGCAATTTTCCTGGGGCTAGTCTGCATGAGTATAGACTTAGAACAGTTGAGATACATGGAGAATAGTTCAACCGTAGACCATGTCCTCAGAGATATGTATCGTGCTTGGTCGCCACCTTCGTGTGGTTTGACGGGCATATCTTGCCGTGCGGACTGGTGTAACTATTCTTCTAAATTTCTTTCATGTTCTTAGTCTGGTGTTCGGTTGTTTTGCATTATAATTGGTAGTTTGTATGACAAGGCTGCGATGAGGTTGGATGGTTACAGTTTTATTTGGCTTTCTCTTGAGATCCCATCTAACTAGATATTTTGCGTTGTCGTACTAATTACCTCTTATAATGCAGAAAACCGGGTGCCCACAATGAAAATAATTACAGAACTGCCAAATTTTTCAGCCTTCCCATCTTGTTATTTTTGTAACTCATAAACCGTAAAAGATTTTGAAATGATTCTTTCACCAAAATTCACTTTAAAATGTTAAATACCTACTGTATTTATCTCAGCATTTATTGAGCATTTTGCATAGACATGTTTATTTGATTTTTATTTACATATTTGCTTTTTATCGGTAGATTCAGACAATTCGGAGTACGAGGAAGCTAGTCCAGAGGTTGAGTGTGAACCATCGCAGTAGCAAGGCAAGCATCTAAGCATATTGAACCTATGTCTTCAATAAATTGTTTTGTTTGCGAAAACAGTATCTATATGCATGTTTCGGTCTCTTTTTAAATGGGAAAACGGGTAGAGTCAATATTGCCCAACTGTATGCATTTCCATTCCTTGGTTATTGATTCCATGTTTTTACCTTGTCACCCCTGGTTAAGGACTTTGGGATACTTTTATTTTACTGAATGCTTAGCCATGCTTATTTCTAGACTTAGAAAAATCCGATAGATGGAGCTATTGGTGCAAAACTAGTTTAATACGAATGGATGGGTTAAAATCTGAAAAGAATAACTTCTGATTTATAATTGAGAATATGTTTGACTTGGACGGATGATAGGGCGATGAAGGGAGGGTGTTTGCCCCGATGCACGTAGCTCCGTCTGGGTTGTTAAGGACCGAACATGTTGACGTCTATTCAAGCACCCTACATACTTCCACACGCTGGGAATGGGACGGCTTGACTCAGTAGCATGGGAGGCTATGGTCATCTACGCCCATCCGTCAGTCGTGAGGATGATTTTTCCTTTGGAGGGCCTCGAGCACGCCTGGTTTTGGCCGGAGGTGCCTCCCGCGATGGTGAGCCCGCCTTAGTCACCATGCACGCACGTAACTAAGTCGTCGGGGGCCCAGACGTGGTTTAGGTGGTTGGAGCTAAGCATGGAAAAGGTTTTGTTGTGACCTCTAGTCCGCACCCAATGTGTAGAGTGTGGGTACCTACAGGTACGGATCAAACTAGAGTGTAGCCGTTTGGCTTCTATCACATCGTGTGGGTAAAGATGTACACCTCTGATCAAAGTAAGAACTATTCGAATAGCCGTGCCCATGGTTACAGGATGACCGCTTGATGTGTTAGTCACTCATGTTAGCATCCAACTTGGGATATGTGGTTATGGGTTTATGTTGTTCTATCATGACTTAGGATAGTCATGGATGGATAGGTTTATATAAGAGAGTTTTGATGTTAAATATGACTTGGTTTTAGTCATGAAAGATGATATGCTTGTGTAGCATATTTATTTGGGCAATGGTGGCCCATTGTTGATGTTAGAGCATGGGTTTGTGCTCATTTTCACCTCTTTCAGATATATCCTTACTTGCTGTCCTAAAAATTTCAGATTGCTATATTTTGCAAATGCTTATAGTTTCAAGGTATACTTGCTCAATAAACTTAGCTTTATGCAAAATCAGATCAACATAGCCATATTCCTCGATGTAGAGACCAGCATTATTCCTTTGTGCTATTAATATTGTATAAGTCTAGCTGAGTACCATTCGTACTCACGCTGCATACTTTTCAGGTGAGGATAACGACGACGATGATGTGGTCTACTATTATCCTGCCGAGGGTGGCGAGGATAATGTGTAGTTGGAGTTAAGTTCTGCCCCAGTCGGTTGCCTTGTGGGTATGGGTGGGCACCACTGGTTTTTAATCCCTTATGTTTATATTTCACACTTACTATCTTTTGTGCTACTCTATGATGATTTAGGCTATGTGAACCCTCTATGTAATATATATAACCCTGCTGCTCTTTATCCATAATTTAGAGTACTTGTGATGTTTATCAATTGGTTGTGATGAACGTGTGGGACTAGAGCTTCCTAGGCTAGTCACACATTAGTAAGAATTGAGAAATGATGAGATACATGGATATTGATTCAACCGTAGACCATGTTCCCAGAAGTGTGTATCGTGTTTGGTCGCCACCTTCGTGTGGTTTGACGGGCACACTTCGTCGTTTCGGACTGGTGAATCAACTCTCCAAATATTTCCTTATTTCTGAATTCGGCGCTTTGGATTTGTATTGTGAACGGGTAAATATTATGGCAAGGCTGTGTCAATGCTCTGCGCCAGCAATAAAACTATAGGGCTACTCGGCGAAGGTAAATTCGGTGGATTGCAGAGGAACACAAAGAAGATTTATACTGGTTCAGGCCCTCGAATTGAGGTAATACCCTACGTCCAGTTGAGGTGTTATTCCTTTGAGGTGTTTGATGATCGATGATCTTGTCTCTTGCCGTGAGGGGCGCCCTGCCTCTCTTTATATACTAGGGGACAGGGGTACATGATAAGGATACCAGCCGTTACGGCCAAGGGATTTTCTTCTTAGAGATAGAGACCTATCCGACTAGGACTATGTTTCCTTGTTATTCAAGGCAAAGCCTGTCGGGTGCTATCTTATCTCTAATTACATGGTTCGGCCCATCCTCTATCCGAGTGGCCCATATACTAGTAATGAGGTACCCGGGGCCCATGGCCTCCACAGTAGCCCCTGAGACCTTCATAGTTGAGTCACAGCTGATGCCGAGTGCTCATCCTCCACGGTGAAGATTGCCCGAGTGCAATGCTCCCGAGTACTCTTTGTCCGAGTAAGTCTTCTTTCCGAGTCCTGCTTCATGTCAGCTGGCAGCGAGGCTATGAAGGGCTTCATGTAGATATATGAATAGTGTGCACCGAATAGGTGCACCTATTAGGTGTAACCCCTGACTTTGTGCTTAATTGTGAAGACAATTAAACATAAAGTCAAAGATCTTTAACCTGGAAGTCTTTCCCGAGTAGATTAATACTGGTATATAAGACTCTTTGGTATCATGTCAACTGGAATAAACTTTATAGTCTTGCCGAGTAGGGAACTACTCGTATGTGGGACTCTTTGACTTCATGTCAGTCAGAATATGTGTTTATAGTCTTGCCAAGTAGGATGCTACTCGTATATGGGACTCTTCAACGTCATGTCAGCTGGAAAGAGGGGTTTATAGTCTTTCCCGAGTGGCGTCCCACCTAGAAGTTAGACTCCTCCGCGTCATGTCAGCGGGAATGAGAAATTTATAGTCCCTCCCGAGTAGTGCTGATGAGGACATCAACACCATCGATACATCCTCACCTACATCTACACCTACATAAGGTCCTATGACTCGCGCCCATGCACGTCAATTAAATCATCAAGTAAGTTCACTCTTAAGTTCATGTTCGGTTTCTTTAGACCATGGAAACCCGTGTACTCTTGTGTTGCTTAGAAACCAAGGAGAACAAGGAGAATAACATCCAGGAGAGGGAGTTGCGCTGATTGGATTCGGACTGCAGGATAGCACCAATTTCTAACGGCCGCCACGACTTCATACGGACTCCGTTTGGGACGTTCAAGTACTTCATGGAAAGCTTATAAAGTCTACTTTCCAATGGATCTGGCCTCACATCCATATCTTATCAGAATCATCCAGAAACGTTGAAATACTACCGAGACCTTTTCTGTCTACGGTGCTGCGTCACCATATTTTGGCCCGTGGGCTGTGTATCAAGTTGAGCCCATTAGGGGCGCGTCCTAGGGTTGGAGAACGACCCCAACACACTCTTGGTCATCCTCCCATCTATTTATATGTCTCTAGAGCCGCCACAACAGATTGGGTTTTGATAGATTGAAGTTTAGCCACTGCTACTTCGCTTGAAGCGCGCGTGTCAACTAGATCGCCTGTCTTCTTGTTATTGGAACCCCACCTCTTGTATTTTCAGATTGAAACTTCATATTTGATTTAGCAATTCAGTGCTTGTTCAACTCACTCTTGCTTGTTCTACGATTGCTTGCAGGACGAGAGCCCTCGTGGCCGGTTGATCGCGCTCCACAAGATCGCATTCACCTTCTGGAATCGGTGTATCGGTCGCTAAGGTGCAACATCGCGGATAGTTGTAGTCGGGCCGTGAACGTCGGTTTCTCCCACCAATCGTGATTACCTTCTCCATCGAAAGATCGGGACCGAACTTCGCATGAAGTGGTATCAGAGCTCAAGGTTGTTCGGTGAGAGATTTCAGATCCCATATGTTATTTACCTACAGTCCAGGAAAAGCCAAAAAAAATAGTAGATTAGTTTCCATAGTCCCATAACCCTTTTGTGGCCTGTTTACTACTACTGCTTAGTTAGGGTTTGTTGAGTCTTTGGATACATCACCGTGTCGAGTTGCTGGTCTTAGTGTTTAATTTCCTTAGAGTTTCGAGTTCTAGTCACGTTTCTGTCACCGAAGTATCACTTGTCTGACTAGTTTTGTTTTCCGAGTCCTAATACTTGTAACCGAGTCACGTTTTTGTCAAAGAGTGTTGGATCCGAGTCCTAATCCTTGTGACATAGAACAGCAACGACTCGGATGTACTCCTCTGGTCTGTTAAAAGCTTACACACGCGAACGACTCCATTGTTTGGAGGTTTGCCCTACTTCAGAGAGAGAGAGAGAGAGAGAGGGAGCTAAAGGTGTAGAAGAATATTATCAGGAGTTGCAAATGGGTATGTTGCGTTGTGAGATAGAGGAGGATGAGGAGGCAGGGATGGCTAGGTTTTTAGGGGGGCTAAATCGGTAAATTCGGGATATTCTTGAATATAAAGAGTACAATAACATAACCTGTTTGTTTCATCTTCCTTGTAAAGCTGAACGTGAAGTGCAAGGACGACGCGCGAATTCCAGGACTAATGTTTCTGCAGGAAAAGCTAATTCATGGCAGCCATCCACGACCCCTACCTCGAATCGGCGTCCTCCACCACCGTCTTCCTCCTCGAGCCGTCCCGCGCCATCGGTATCCAACTCCAACACCAAGCCACGCACTACTCCAACTAACTCAGTGAGTCGCACACCCACGTCGACAAAGGTTGGTTCAGCCCCTGCCGAGAGTACCGCGCCTGTTGCCTCTACAGGGAGAACTAGGGATATTCAGTGTCATCGATGTAAAGGGTATGGACATGTGCAGCGTGACTGTCCAAGCAAGCGTGCTTTAGTAATTAAAGAGGATGGTGAGTATTCTTCCGCTAGTGATATCGATGAAGATACAAATGTTGTGCTTGCAGCTGACTATGCAGGTAGTGAAGATCCTTCTGAAGTGCATATTGGTGCTGATGAGGCGGATCACTATGCAAGCCTCATTGTGCAGCGTGTGCTTAGTGCACAGATGGAGAAAGTGGAGCAAAACTAGCGGCACATATTGTTTCAAACCAAGTGTGTCATCAAGGATCATTCATGCCGCATGATTATTGATGGAGGTAGCTGCAACAACTTAGCCAGTATCGATATGGTGGAGAAGCTGGCCCTTAGCACCAAACCACACCCTCACCCGTACCACATACAATGGCTCAACAATAGCGGTAAGGCAAAGGTAACCAGGTTGGTGCGCATTAATTTTGCTATTGGATCATATCATGATGTTGTTGAGTGTGATGTTGTGCCTATGCAAGCTTGTCATATTCTGTTTAGGTAGGACCATGGCAATTTGATAGAGATTCTATGCATCATGGTAGGTCAAATCAATATTCATTTTTACACCATGATAAGAAATTGTGTTGCACCCCTATGTCTCCTGAAGCGATTGTGCGTGATGATGTAGCTAAAGCAGCCAAAAATAAAAGTGAGAATCATGAAAATACCAAACCCGTTGCTTAAAAAACCAATGAAATACGTTTGAAAGGAAAATGTTTGCTTGCTACTAAAGCTGATATTAATGAATTAATTGCTTCTACTTCTGATGTTATGCATTGGTATGTAAAGATGCTTTGAGTTCACTTTCCGATATGCAAGCATTCTTGCCCTCTACTGTTGCTAACCTTTTGCAGGAGTATTCGGATGTTTTTCCAAGTGAGATTCCTCCAGGGCTGCCACCTGTTCGAGGGATTGAGCATCAGATTGATCTCATTCCTGGTGCTTCCTTGCCCAATCGTGCGCCATACAGAACTAATCCGGAGGACTAAGGAGATTCAATGCCAAGTGCAGGAGTTACTCGACAAAGGTTATGTGCGTGAGTCTCTTAGTCCTTGTGCTGTGCCGGTTATCTTAGTGCCTAAAAAAATGGAACCTGGCGCATGTGTGTTGATTGTAGAGCTATTAACAACATTCACCATTCGATATCCGTCACCCTATTCCATGATTAATGATATGTTGATGAATTGAGTGGTGCTGTACTGTTTTTCAAAAGTTGATTTGTGTAGTGGTTACCACCAGATTCGCATGAAATTGGGAGATGAATGGAAACTGTTTCAAAACTAAGTTTGGTTTATATGAGTGGTTAGTCATGCCTTTGGTTTAACTAATGCACCTAGCACTTTTATGCGGTTAATGAATGAGGTTTTGCGTTCTTTTATTGGAAAATTTGTGGTGGTATATTTTGATGATATATTGATTTACAGCAAGTCTATGAATGATCATCTTAATCATTTACGTGCTGTTTTTAATGCTCTCCGTGATGCACGTTTATTTGGTAACCTTGAGAAGTGCACCTTTTGCACCGATCGAGTTTCTTTTCTTGGTTATGTTGTCACACCGCAGGAATTGAAGTTGATCAATCCAAGGTTGAAGCAATACATGGATGGCCTGTTCAAAGTCTGTTACGCAGGTGCGGAGTTTCTTAGGGCTTGCTGGATTTTTATCGTCGCTTTGTGAAGGATTTCAGCGCCATTGCTGCGCCATTAAATGAGCTTACAAAGAAGGGAGTACCTTTTTCTTGGGCGGAGGCACAGAAGAACGCCTTCAATATGCTGAAAAGTAAGCTGACAAATGCACCCCTACTTTAGGCTTCCTGATTTTAATAAGACTTTTGAGCTTGAATGTGATGCTAGTGGAATTGGTTTGGGTGGTGTTTTGCTACAAGAAGGAAACCTGTTGCATATTTTAGTGAGAAATTGAGTGGGCCTTTGCTGAATTATTCTACTTATGATAAGGAATTGTATGCTCTTGTGCGTAGCTTAGAAACATGGCAGCATTATTGTGGCCAAAGAATTTGTTATACCTCTGATCATGAATCTTTAAAACATATTCGTAGTCAAGCCAAATTGAATCGTAGGCAGTGGGAATTTGCAGGATCAAAAAGGGAAGAGAATGTCATTGCTGATGCTTTGTCTAGACGATATGCTTTGTTGAACAACTTGATTATAAAATCTTTGGATTAGAACAATTAAAGATATATGTCATGATGCTGATTTAAAGGACGTGCTCATTGTAAAGATGGAAGTCATGGAACAAATTCATCCTCAGTGATGGATTTGTATTTAGAGCTAACAAGCTATGCATTCCAGCTAGCTCTGTTCGTCTGTTGCTATTACAGGAAGCACATGGAGGAGGGCTGATGGGGCATTTTGGAGTAAAGAAGACGGAGGATATTCTTGCAGCTCATTTCTTTTGGCCAAAGATGAGACGAGATGTGGAGAGGTTTGTTTCTCGCTGCACTACATGTCAAAAGGCTAAGTCACGATTAAATCCACATGGTTTGTATATGCCTTTACCTGTTCCTAGTGTTCCTTGGGAAGATATTTCTATGGATTTTGTGTTGGGTTTGCCTAGGACGAGGAGGGGGCATGATAGCATTTTTGTTGTTGTGGATAGATTTTCTAAAATGGCACATTTTATTCCATGTCACAAATCTGATGATACTACTCATATTGCTGATTTGTTCTTCAGAGAAATTGTTCGGTTGCACGGTGTGCCTAATACCATTGTTTCTGATCGTGATACTAAATTTCTTAGTCACTTTTGGAGAACGTTATGGCATAAGTTGGGGACTAAGCTTTTATTTTCTACTACTTGTCATCCCCAAACTGACGGTCAAACTGAAGTTGTGAATCGAACTTTATCCACTATGTTAAGGGCTGTTTTGAAACAGAATATTAAAATGTGGGAAGAATGTTTACCTCATATTGAGTTTGCTTATAATCGTTCTTTGCATTCTACCACAAAGATGTGTCCTTTTGAGATTGTTTATGGTTTCATCCCACGTGCTCCTATTGATTTAATGCCTTTGCCAACTTCTGAAAAGATGAATTTTGATGCTAAGCAACGTGCTGATTTGATGCTAAAACTGCATGAAACAACTAAAGAAAACATAGAGCGCATGAATGCTAAATATAAAATTGCTGGTGACAAAGGTAGAAAACAATTATCTTTTGAACCTGGAGATTTCGTTTGGTTACATTTAAGAAAGGATAGATTTCCAGAGCTAAGAAAGTCTAAGTTGATGCCTAGAGCTGATGGACCTTTTAAAGTATTGTCCAAGATTAATGAGAATGCATATAAGCTAGATCTGCTTGCAGATTTTGGGATTAGTCCCACATTTAATGTTGCAGATTTGACGCCATATTTGGGAGAAGAAGATGAACTAGAGTCGAGGACGACTCAAATGCAAGAAAGGGGGGGATGATGAGGACATCAACACCATCGATACATCCTCACCTACATCTACACCTACACAAGGTCCTATGACTCGCGCCCGTGCACGTCAATTAAATCATCAAGTAAGTTCACTCTTAAGTTCATGTTCGGTTTCTTTAGACCATGGAAACCCGTGTACTCTTGTGTTGCTTAGAAACCAAGGAGAACAAGGAGAATAACATCCAGGAGAGGGAGTCGCGCCGATTGGATTCGGACTGCAGGATAGCACCAATTTCTAACGGCCGCCACGACTTCATACGGACTCCGTTTCGGACGTTCAAGTACTTCATGGAAAGCTCATAAAGTCTACTTTCCAATGGATCTGGCCTCACGTCCATACCTTATCAGAATCATCCAGAAACGTCGAAATACTATCGAGACCTTTTCTATCTACGGTGCTGCGCCACCATATTTTGGCCCGTGGGCTGTGTATCAAGTTGAGCCCATTAGGGGCACGTCCTAGGGTTGGAGAACGACCCCAACACACTCTTGGTCATCCTCCCATCTATTTATATGTCTCTAGAGCCACCACAACAGATTGGGTTTTGATAGATTGAAGTTTAGCCACTGCTACTTCGCTTGAAGCGCGCGTGTCGACTAGATCGCCTGTCTTCTTGTTATTGGAACCCCACTTCTTGTATTTTCAGATTGAAACTTCATATTTGATTTAGCAATTCAGTGCTTGTTCAACTCGCTCTTGCTTGTTCTACGATTGCTTGCAGGACGAGAGCCCTCGTGGCCGGTTGATCGCGCCCCACAAGATCGCGTTCACCTTCTGGAATCGGTGTATCGGTCGCTAAGGCGCAACATCGCGGATAGTTGTAGTCGGGCCATGAACGTCGGTTTCTTCCACCAATCGTGATTACCTTCTCCATCGAAAGATCGGGACCGAACCTCGCATCAGGTGTACTATCCGAGTCGCTGCTGTGTTCTGTGTCACAAGGATTAGGACTCAGATCAAACACTCTTCACCAAAAACGTGACTCGGTTACATGTGTTAGCACTCGGAAAACAAAACTAGTCGGACTAGTGATACTTCGGTGACAGAAATGTCACTCTCCCTCTCTCTCTCTCTGAAGTAAGGCAAACCTCCAAACATTGGAGTTGTTCGCGTGTGTCGCTTGTTAACAGACCAGAGGAGTACTATCCGAGTCGCTGCTGTGTTCTGTGTCACAAGGATTAGGACTGGGATCCAACACTCTTCGCCAAAAACGTGACTCGGTTACATGTGTTAGGACTCGGAAAACAAAACTAGTCCGACAAGTGATACTTCGGTGACAGAAACGTTTCTCTCTCTCTCTCTCTCTCTCTGAAGTAAGGCAAACCTCCAAACGATTGAATTGTTCGCGTGTGTCGCTTATTAACAGACCAGAGGAGTACTATCCGAGTCACTGCTGTGTTTTGTGTCACAAGGATTAGGACTTGGATCAAACACTCTTCGCCAAAAACGTGACTCGGTTACGAGTATTAGGACTCGGAAAACAAAACTAGTCGAACAAGTGATACTTCGGTGACAGAAAGGTGACTCTCTCTCTCTCTCTCTCTCTCCCTTTCTCTCTGAAGTAACAGACCAGAGGAGTACTATCCGAGTCGCTGCTGTGTTATGTGTCACAAGGATTAGGACTCGGATCCAACACTCTTCGCCAAAAACGTGACTCGGTTACAAGTATTAGGACTCGGAAAACAAAACTAGTCGGACAGGTGATATTTCGGTGACAGAAACGTGACTCTCTCTCTCTCTCTGAAGTAAAGCAAACCTCCAAACAATGAGTTATTCGCGTGTGTCGCTTATTAACAGACCAGAGGAGTACTATCCGAGTCACTGCTGTGTTCTGTGTCACAAGGATTAGGACTCAGATCCAACACTCTTCGCCAAAAACGTGACTCGGTTACAAGTATTAGGTGTCGGAAAAAACTAGTCGGACAAGTGATATTCGGTGACAGAAACGTGACTCTCTCTCTCTCTCTCTCTCTGAAGTAAGGCAAACCTCCAAACAATGGAGTTGTTCGCGTGTGTCGCTTATTAACAGACCAGAGGAGTACTATCGAGTCGCTGCTGTGTTCTGTGTCACAAGGATTAGGACTTGAATCCAACACTCTTCGCCAAAACGTGACTCGGTTACAAGTATTAGGACTCAGAAAACAAACTAGTCGGACAAGTGATACTTCGGTGACAGAAACGTGACCTCTCTCTCTCTCTCCGAAGTAAGCAGAACCTCCAACAATGGAGTTGTTCGGTGTGTCGCTTATTAACAGACCAGAGGAGTACTATCCGAGTCGCTGCTGTGTTCTCTGTCACAAGGATTAGGACTTGAATCCAACACTCTTCGCCAAAAACGTGACTGTTACAAGTATTAGGACTCGAAAACAAACTAGTCGGACAAGTGATACTTCGGTGACAGAAACGTGACTCTCTCTCTCTCTCTCCGAAGTAAAGCAAACCTCCAAACAATGGAGTTGTTTGCGTGTGTCGCTTATTAACAGACCAGAGGAGTACTATCCGAGTCGCTGCTGTGTTCTCTGTCACAAGGATTAGGACTTGAATCCAACACTCTTCGCCAAAAACGTGACTCGGTTACAAGTATTAGGACTCGGAAAACAAACTAGTCGGACAAGTGATACTTCGGTGACAGAAACGTGACTCTCTCTCTCTCTCTCCGAAGTAAAGCAAACCTCCAAACAATGGAGTTGTTTCGCGGTGTGTCGCTTATTAACAGACCAGAGGAGTACTATCCGAGTCGCTGCTGTGTTCTCTGTCACAAGGATTAGGACTTGAATCCAACACTCTTCGCCAAAAACGTGACTCGGTTACAAGTATTAGGACTCGGAAAACAAACTAGTCGGACAAGTGATACTTCGGTGACAGAAACGTGACTCTCTCTCTCTCTCTGAAGTAAAGCAAACCTCCAAACAATGGAGTTGTTCGCATGTGTCGCTTATTAACAGACCAGAGGAGTACTATCCGAGTCGCTGCTGTGTTCTGTGTCTGTTAACGCCAAAATTTTTTTACGGGTCGTTACCATGTTCGGTTAAGGAAAGAAGCGATATCAGCCATTGGAAATTAATCCAGAAGAGTCCGAGCTTGGGAAGGAATCGTGAAGACCACGTTATGGCAGTTATTTATCTTATCTATTAGATAGTTTTATCTTTTAGGATACCTGATCTCTTGTCCGATCAAGTCTGTTAGTTTTCCTTTTCTAGTTAGGAAAGTCCTGTTCCGTGTCCTATAAGGACTCTTGTAACTCGGGGTATATATACGTATGCCCGGGGACCTTGTAAACCATCTCAACGATCAATACAATTCGGCGCATCGCCACCCTTTACCAACGGGTTCTTGCTTCTCGAGCCGGGCTGCATCGGTTAGGTCCGAACTCCGGCGAGAGGATAAGTCTCGTTACCCCGGCTACCAATCGGCTAGGACTTCCTCGGTTAGGTCCGATATTCTAGTCGGTATATGGTAGCCGGCTTACAACGATATAATCTGCTTTGTCTATGGCTGCATCGGCTCGGTTCGATCTCTTAGGCCTATCAGGTATATCACATCACGCGTGCGTAGATCTGATCAGCTTACTGGGAGTAGCTTATCGTCAGTTTGTGCTGCATCGGTTGGGTCCGACCTACTAAACTGTTGCGATAAGTTGTTCCTGCTAGGTTGATGTTTTTTGCGCAAGCGTCTTATCGGAATGTATAGCCGATAAGTTATCTTATTACATCACAGTTGCATTAGGTCTATCGGTTTGTTGAGGTTCCTTTACTATTATCGATCTGTGCTGCATCAGTTAGGTTTGAACTACTAGATCGATAATAATAGATTTATCCTTGTCGAGCCGATCGGTGTGTATGCGACGTTCTATCGGAGTGCTTAGCCGATAGGTTATCTTTTTATAAAGCCGACTGTATTATCTTTACTATTTTGGTCATCTATATTATCATCGGTTCTCTAGCCGATGCACATGTGTTTCCTTGGCAGTCGGCTAGTTCACTATTCTGCCTATCTATTTTATCATCGGCTTCTAGCCGATGCACATGTTATACTGACAGCTTATCCATTTATCTATAGCGTTATCGATTTCCTAGCCGATACACAGGTGCCATCGGCCATCGACTACAAGGAGCCTACATCAGACCGTATCGGCCGATAGCCGATGTGCAATTGCTGCTGATCCGGGCGCGAATACAGGCGAGGGCCCGGGCACGAGCATAGCGGCGATCGGCTGGAAGGAATCCGTATCGGCTTACTGGCCGATTGGATCAGTAATCAAATTTCTTCATCTCCTTGTCAATTGCGGGGTCAAATTGACTGGCACGCCTACGAACCTCAGATATTTTAGGACCTGCACTGGAGCTAAGCAGATCTCCCAGGCCTTCGCGTGTCACCAGACGTCGAACTAGATCGTCAGCAAGCTTTTTGGCACACCCGGCGGTTTTCGGCGTCAACAGTGTCACAAGGATTAGTACTCGAATCCAACACTCTTCGCCAAAACGTGACTCGGTTACACGTGTTTAGGACTCGGAAAAACAAAACTAGTCGGACAAGTGATACTTCGGTGACAGAAACGTGTCTCTCTCTCTCTCTCTCTCTGAAGTAAGGCAAACCTCCAAACGATTGAATTGTTCGCGTGTGTCGCTTATTAACAGACCAGAGGAGTACTATCCGAGTCACTGCTGTGTTCTGTGTCACAAGGATTAGGACTTGGATCAAACACTCTTCGCCAAAAACGTGACTCGGTTACAAGTATTAGGACTCGGAAAACAAAACTAGTCGGACAAGTGATACTTCGGTGACAGAAAAGTGACACTCTCTCTCTCTCTCTCTCTATCTGAAGTAAGGCAGACCTCCAAACAATGGAGTTGTTCGTGTCTGTCGCTTGTTAACAGACCAGAGGGGTATATCGAGTCGCTGCTGGTGTGTTCTGTGTCACAAGGATTAGGACTCGGATCCAACACTCTTCGCCAAAAACGTGACTCGTTACAAGTATTAGGACTCGAAAACTAAACTTGTCGACATGTGATACTTCAGTGACAGAAACGTGACGCTCTCGTCTGTCTCTCTCTCTCTGAAGTAAGCTCGTTCCCCGGCAAACCTCCAAACAATGGAGTTGTTCGGGTGTGTCGCATATTAACAGAGTAGAGGAGTTACTATCCGGGTCGCTGCTGTGTTCTGTGTCACAAGGATTAGGACTCGGATCCTACACTCTTCGCCAAAAACATGACTCGGTCACAAGTATTAGGACTCGGAAAAGAAAACTAGTCGGACAAGTGATACTTACGGTGACAGAAAGTGACTCTCTTCTCTCTCTCTGAAGTAAGGCAAACTCTCCAAACAGTGGAGTTGTTCGCATGGTGTGTCGCTTATTAACAGACCTAGAGGAGTACTATTCCGCAGTCGCTGCTGTGTTCTGTGTCGCAAGGATTAGGACTCGGATCCAACACTCTTCGCTAAAACGTGACTCGGTTACAAGTATTAGGACTCAGAAACAAAACTAGTTGGACAAGTGATACTTCGGTGACAGGAAACGTGACACACACTCTCTCTCTCTCTCTCTCTCTCTCTCTCTCTCTCTCTCTATCTGAAGTAAGGCCAGACCTCCAAACAATGGAGTTGTTCGCGTGTGTCGCTTGTTACAACCAGAGGAGTACTATCCGAGTCGCTGCCAATAACGTGCCAAGTAATCGATTATTTGGGTGCCAAGTATAGGATGAGTCAAACATAGGGAGAAGGGCCTCCTGGCAAATATCCGGCATACTAGTTAATCGATTATTTGGCCTTTGCGATCGAACAACCTATGAACAGTTATAGCCTAATACCCTACTACCAGACCAAGGGAAGAAGGTATCAAATCACTGTAGTTCTGGACCCCTTTTTTTCAAATAAGGAAGCGACAACGTTTGCCTGAAGAGGTTGAATCAATAGTAAGAATAATACCACCTAGGCACAGAATCCGAAATAACAATCAGGAATGGACTAGGAGAATGAGGTCTAATTAAATTAACGGAGTAAAGCAGTAATTGGCTTAGTGCTCCGATTGCGCTTAGGACTAGGACTGATAGGTAAATGCCCTTATCAACCAATGAAGGCGGGTAGGGCTTTTTCTTTCTTTTTGTTTAGGATTGGCAAGAGGATGGCTGCCTCGGCTTCAAAGCTGTTAGAGAATGCGCTCTTATCACTACAGGACGCGAGAGAAATTCTCGAAGGGAGTATTAAAGGGATGAGGCATTACGGTGTTTGCGACGAAGGATTGTTTGCAGAGAAGTTGCCTGTTAAGATACGAACATGGAGCATGCCACGATATAATAATAAAAAGGCAAAAGAAGAGGATTGAGGGACAGAAGGAGCTGGAGGCCAAACAAGGAATAGAAGAAGCTGTTCCACTTGTAGCTTTCTTCTTTGTTTAAAGCTTCACTCACATTTCGGGAGGATGCTGCTCGAGCTAAAGATATGCCCCAATCTTGAACAGCTCTCACTTGCCTTGGCGATAGCTTAGATGATCGACCGTTAGGCATGGTTACCAATGATTTAACAGTAGGCCTCTTGTTTGGTGAGCCAGCCGGCTTCACCGAGGATGAAGGTACTAGAACAAGAGGAGCCGCATCTTTTCCTGGCGGAGAGGAATCAAGGTCCATCTCATTAAAGCCGAACATTTAGTCTCGTTCCCGATAACAATAGGGAACATCTGGTCTTGTTTGGTTTTTCTTTCAAGGATTTTGTCTTTCTTACAATTCCACGAACTTTGAATGCATCATTTCCTCTATTTCTCGAACTATCGCGGAATCTAGGCCACTAGGACTCGGCGGGATTTCTGGTAAATCAAGCTCTCTCGGGGTGGAAGCCAGCCCCACTACTCGATGTTATCACTCTGCAGGATTCGACAATGGATTGTCTTCCTCAGTCTCTCGAACTTTTCCCAATCTGCTATTTTCCCCCAGTCTTCGGAGTAATATGATTCCTGAGGGTCAATCCTTTCCCTTCCCCCCTTTGCCTTGAAAATGAAAAATCACTACCAATGCAAAAAATGAAATGAACAATTGCTACTTCTTTATTAAATTAACACCGAAAAGAAAGTAAGTAAAAACAAAGAGCCAACCTAAATTTAACTACCCCTTGCCCTCCCACTGAACCCTTCTTTCTATACAAAAAAGGAAGAGCGCACCAAAACAAAAAAGAATAAAGAAAAATTCGCGCAACTTAGCTCTCATTGCAGCGGCACCTGTTAAAGTGGCGGCAAGAAAGAAAAGACCAAAAAGAAGGGTTTTTTAATACTCTGACGAACGAACCAAGCAGTCTGATCATCCTTGCCCGTCCCCCTCTTCTGTCAACCGTTGAAAGAGCATCGCCCAGGAATGAACCATATCGATCCAAGGTTGCAAGGAAAGAAGAAAGGTAAACCAGACCATAGGAATCTTCTGATGAAGTCAATCAGAGAGGACGGTTAGGTTCTTTGTTGCCTCATCTGCTTAGCTTATAGAATCACACTGTTCTAGCTATAGATAGGCTCAATCACAACGGTTTATCACGATAGACATTCCAACAATGGTTGGACGATCAATACCATCGAACTATTCTATTCCACTGCTGAATGATGGAACGGAAGCTTTTTTTACTGATGGACTGATCCTGGGAGTTCAGACTGACGGTTAGATGGTTGTTCGCTTGTGTGCTTTTTCCTTCCCCACTCAAAAACAAGTGTTACAGAATGTTCTTCAAATAGGTATGATCCCGCCTACCCCTCCAGAGCTACGCCACCTGCTTCAGAATGAGAATCTTCGACAGAGATTGTTTATTCAGTTTAGCAATCAATTAGATTCATACTGGCTTAGCTTGAAGCATGGCTTGCCGTTTCGAGGCTCGATGCTACTTCTTGGGAACATTATTGATACATCGACTTTCAAGCATCTCGTAGTTGAGCGGTACTGCCATCAAACAGTACCAAGATGGAAAGGACTGCTGAACATGGATAGAACGAGAGTCAACTCAATGTCTCTCTTTTCCTGTTAGTTAGGAAAGAAAGCCGATATAAACAACTCCATATTAGTGAATTGCCTCTGACTACTCTTCCCAGGCTGGTCAAACTATAGGATTCCCATTCACTTAGTCAACTTATTGGACAGACGGGTCAACCACTTGACCGAGGAGAGTAAGGTTCGTCACCCATAGTCCGAGAGAAGGTCTAGTTTAAAAACAAACGAAGACAAAGCACGAATGAAAGGAAGGACGGCTCGCTTTACAACCAGGGTGGGTCTCGCTGCCGGATCAATGCGCAAGACGCACGATCTACAAACAACAATAGAGAGAGCCAACCAAGAACGAAAGAACCTGGAAACAAACCCGCGATTGAATACCAAACAGAGTAAGAAGGAGGAAGGGCCGAAGACGGCTTACTAAGCGGGAAGGCTCCAAGCAGCCTAATAACGCATTAGAAGGGAGCTTGCTGCTTTGCAACCTAAGCGGTATAGCTAAGCTTACTCATCAAGGGCCGATAGATAGAGCTAATGGAGAAAGATTGGAGTGAAGTTTAGTATGCTTTCTAAGATCAGAGGAGGAAAAGAATGAAGGTGTGGGCGGGAAGGAGGAGGCAAGGCCCCCTCAATGTGTATTCGACTACTCATTATGGAACCACCGATTGATCCGATTAGACCCCCCGCTAGCTCGATATTCAGAGTAGCTTTATCACTGCCTTCAAAGACTCAGGTTTGATCACAGGCAAGGAAATCGTTCCAATTCTATATATGAAAAAAAGAAAGAGGAAAGCGTAAATCATTTAGTTATCTAGCTCTTTCAGGGAATCTCTCTAGAGCCCTGCCTGGAGTACTAGGATCTTTTCCTTAGTTCTCCAGAGACTGCATGCAGAAAACCGTAGGGAAGAGGACAAGCTGGAAGAAACACTCCCAAGATAACTCCAAATCCATCCCCAGGGAAGGAGAAAGCTCACTGATACTGTATTGCTAGAAACTGGCACTGCAACTTCTGGGTTTTACCTTAGGATTGCAATTGGGCTTGCTTCCCTTTCATTGCATTCGCTCAAGGGGGATTTTCTAGATAGACTAGGGGATCTTTTCTATTGTAACTATCCTCTTTATTCAAGTTTGATAACTGGTTTGACATTAGTCTTTTATTACTCAGAAACTGACGCTGGAAGGGCAGGCTTTTTCACTTTGCTTTCTTTGTCTGCAGGGAAGCCTCACCAAGGAAGAAAAAAAATCGATATAGCATAGCCCTACTAAAAAAGAGGATTTTAGAAAGATTCTTCTACTTGCCTTGGACTTGCTTGAGGCTGACACTTCCAAAAAAACAAGGGAAATCCATTATCCAAATAGTGCTTAAAGGAAATCCGGATACTTGGAACTACCACTAAACGTACGATTTAGCTTACTATACCTGTTGATGTAGCATTAAAACTGTATTGTTACTCTTGCTACCAGAAGGAGAAATCTGACCCCTTCCTAAAAAGGAAGGAAAGAAAGAATAGGGTTGTCGCTGATACGCTGTTTGATTAGATGTCGCAATATCGGTTGTAGTATTTCCGCTCTTTCTATAAGCTAAGAGAGATGTCGCATAATCGGTTGTTAAAGAGATTCTCTCATATGTCGCAATATCCGCTGTTCATGATCTTAGAATTCATGGACCAAAGTCGCAAATCGCTTGTTCTCATTCAAGCATGAGTTCGTTCAAAGTCAGCAAGGGGAATCAGAGAAAGGGCAGTTTAGTCAACAATCATGACCATGGGAACATTTGTTCGCTTTCTAGGTACCCCCGGATCTACTAGTCATCACCTTTGAGCTGGGAAAAGCATTTACCTGGAGTCGGCTATTCCTGATTCAGCAAAGGAAAGAAGCCTTTATCCCAAGACTAACTTCGGATTGGATTCTTTTATCCAGACTGAGTCTAATCGTGATTTTCTCTCGATTATGATATTACCTCCCTCTGTCGCAATAGAAATCGAGAATGGAGGTGACTTCGCTACAATTGCTTATATAAAGCAATTCCAACTCTCTGGCCTTAGTACTGCTGACTTTGCACCAGATTCCATTTCTTTTCGGCATCCCTTCTCAGACGTCTTCTTCCTTGCCTAGCTCCTATAGACAGGTTCATGGCGGCAAATCCGCTACTAGTGATGAGGACATCAACACCATCGATACATCCTCACCTACACCTACACAAGTACCGGTTACAGGTCCTATGACTCGCGCCCGTGCACGTCAACTTAATCATCAAGTAAGTTCTGTTTTAAGCTCATGTTCAGTTTCTTTAGACCATGGAAACTCGTGTACTCTTGTATTGATTAGGAACCAAGGAGAAAGCCACCCAGGAGAGGGAGTCGCGCAGGCTGGATTCGGACTGCAGGATAGCACCAACTTCTAACGGCTGCCACGGCTTCATACGGACTCCGTTTTGGACGTTCAAGTAGTTCATGGAAATCTTATCAAGTCTACTTTCCAACGGATCCAGCCTCACTTCCATATCTTGTCGGGTTCGTCCAGAAACATCGAAATACTACCGAGACCTTTTCTGCCTACGGTGCTGCACCACCTTATTTTGGTCCATGGGCTGTGTATCAAGTTGAGCCCATTATGGGCGCGTCCTAGGGTTGGAGAACGACCCCAACACACTCTTGGTCGTCCTCCCATCTATTTATATGTCTCTAGAGCCGCCACGAACAGATGGGGTTTTGATAGATTGAAGTTTAGCCGCCGCTACTTCGCTTGCAGCGCGCGTGTCGATTAGACCGCTCGTCTTCTTGTTATTGGAACCCACCTCTTGTATTTTCAGATTGAAACTTCATATTTGATTTAGCAATTCAGTGCTTGTTCACCTCGTTCTTACTTGTTCTACGATTGCTTGCAGGACGAGTGCCCTCGTGGCCGGTTGATCGCGCTCCACAAGTTCGCAATCACCTTCTGGAATCGGTGTATTGGTCGCTAAGGCGCAACATCGTGGATAGTTGTAGTCGGGCCGAGAACGTCGTTTTCTTCCACCAATCGTAATTTCCTTCCCCATCGAAAGATCGGGACCGAACCTCGCATCAGCTAGCATGTTGAATAAACAAAAGGAGATTCCTACATCCTTTTTCCCGTCCGCCTCAAATGCGGTTAGGGGGATTTCATCCTTTAATGGAGTGATCATGCTTGTTGAAAGAAAGCACTTTTCTCGATTTCGTGCACGAAGAAAGATCCGGAATTCAATTCACCTTTTGCATTAGTCTTTCTCGATGGGATGAAGACAAGGAACTGACGATGCCATGACTTAATAGGGTATCCCACCCAATATCAGGCGGAGGGGATTGATGCATCGAATGCCCTCTTAGAAAGTGAAGTGGAAGAATCTTTAGTTATAAAGAATCGGTTATCGCAATATCAGCTGTCGCATAATCAGCAGCTTGGGGATTATCGCAATATCCGCTGCTATTGATATTGAATACGGTTTTATCTGGTTTAATGGTTGTGCCTCTCCTTTCGGTTTGACTCTGACTGGCTTTAATGACTGTCTGGTCTTGGTACCTGAGCGTCGACTGTATCCGGTTCCGGTTCTTTGGTTGGCTTTTGGTTTAATGAAAATCTCTCCTCTCCTCCTTTATTAGAGGAAGTCTTCCCCTTTCCTTTGTCCTAGAGCTAGAGCAGAATTAGGACAGTAGGGATTGAGGGATGGTCTTGGGCAATAGGTTTACTTTGGATTGGACAAATAGGGGTTGCTCTTAGGTAGCTAGAGACTAGACTGTTCCGGTCCTTTGGGTTTTAAAAGAATATGCTGTTCTCTTTTCCTCTTGCTATCAAATTCAGCTATTGGTAATATCATAGGTAAGAATGAAGCCAATGCAATGCTGGTGGAGAAATGCGCTGCGGAAAGGGAGAAATGTTCTTTCCTATGAAGAGGCCGCTAAGGTCAAAGATAACATACATGCCAAGGTTCGCTTCTATAGATGTTCCAGAGATTTTCCTACAAATAAAGGATGGTGGAATCTGGTCAATCTCCATCTCTTTTATGGCGGATTCGTTTTTTCGAGGACCTGGCGACAACTCTCTCTGGACGGTAGGGGAACCCCAGTGAAATCAGTAATCAACGCACTCCCACTCCTCTTGCTCTCAATTCCTCTCTTTTCCTGCAAAAGCTCCAACTTATCTAGACTGGTCAACAATTCTTCCTTTTTCTCCTAATCTCTCCATTCACATTTGCAACTCCACCCCCAAACACTTTCTCATCTGTTGTAAATGTACTCAAAGGCTTCCCCAATTCTCCTTTTAACAACTGTGCATGCCACTAAAACTCCATCCTCTGAATAAAGTCTTCTTGTTGAAACCATGATCTTTCAAACTTGAAAACCCTTTGAAACAGTTCAGTCTCACACTCCAGCAACAAAGGAACATGGTCTGAACCATATCTAGGAAGGGCAGTCACCACAGCATGGGTATACAACATTTAATCCCCAGTCTATTGTAAAAAGGAATCTGTCTAACTTAGCAGCTGACACAGCATTGTTCCAAGTGAATTTGCGCCCTTGCAAAGGTAGCTCCATCAGCTCTATATCCTCAATCAGCCCAAACAATTCCTTGCTAACCCTAGCCTGGAATTTCACACCTATTTTCTCACTTTTGGACCAAGTCCTCAATTTACAGATAATCATGTTTTCTTGGTATCTATAATTATAGAGCATCTAAAAATTGTGATAGATTGCAGTCTTGATAATGCTAACATAGTATTGGTAATCTAACAAGCCTTTCGTATTTTGATGCCAGTCACAATAGTTTGACAGGACCCATTTTTCCATAAATAGTCAACTTGGGAGGACTTTTCAATCTCGGACTCAAACTAATGCCTAGCTATTATTTAGAGATGCTCTTACAGAATCCCACTACGGAATGAATCTAGTTACCATCCAATTTAGCTCTTAAAGTATGGACATGGCTTAAGGAAGCTAATTACTCAGGTTCAAGTAGTTCGCGTTGCCGGCAAGAGAGATGGAGTAACTAAGCCCTAACGTTAGATCCATTATCTCACAGAGTGACGATTCAGACAATTCATCCCTTCCAGCGCGGGTGCCAGACATCGCCAAAATGAGTAAGTCTAAGTCACCGAAGAGAGTAATTTTTGGTTTCTCTTGCAGCTCTGATAGTGAGACAACAAAAGGAAAGAATCTTCAGGCTATTCGCTTCCCTCTTTCAGTGTAGCCGGGTAGCTGTATCGGCAATGGGCAGTTTTGTTTTTGGAAGAGCTCGAAAAGCACAAGAGTGATAATTTCAAAAGCGGTTGCTAGAAAATGGGATAACCAAATTGGACCCGAACTTACTTAGAATTGACACTTTGTAGACTTCCTTCCAATAGCGGGTCTCAGCCAGAACCTGATTGTGCCCCTCAATCTTCTGTTTTCATATAGCTTCACCGAACTTCCATACACCGATTGATTGTACGCTTGCTATTCTCAACTGGGCCTCTGAACCTCCTCTGGTTTCACCTTTGCGTGTCAAAGTAATTTCCGGAAAGACACAGAGGAGCTCTCATGCGTTGATCAGCAGTAGCCCTGTCCTCTCCTCTTTGTTGGAAGATGATACACATCGGGTAATCCGCCCAGAGAGCCCATCACAAGAGGCTCATACAGAAAGCAATCAGCCCATAGCCAATATCGAGACCACAGCCTATTTTCAAACCACAAAGGATCCGTCTTTCATCGTCCAATCTTCTCGATCGAACATATTGACATCAATACTCCTTTCCATGGCCATTCACGGCCCGCGAAGATCAACCACTCGTGCCCGAGATCACTACCCAACCAAAAACCAGACTTCCAAGATCCATCTCACTCAGACCCTTTTGAATGTAGCGGATAACAACGGAGCTGGGCTATCGAATTGATATGTATTCGAGTCTTAGGAGCTGGTAATCACTGATATGCTCATATTGGTGACGTTATTGTTGCTGTAATCAAAGAAGCAGTGCCCAAAATGCCTCTAGAAAGATCAGACAGAAGTAAGACGAGCTGTAATTGTACGTACATGTAAAGAACTCAAACGTGACAACGGTATGATAATACGATATGATGACGGTTGTCATTGATCAAGAAGGAAATCCAAAAGGAACTCGAGTTTTTGGTGCGATCGCTCGGGAATTGAGACTTATGAATTTCACAAAAAGTGTCTCATGAGCTCCTGAGGTATTATAAATACTAGTAGTAGAGACTATGATATAGTAGGGTATCTGAATATAGATCAATTAGTAGATTATGTCTGACGCATATACATGAAAGAAAATAATAATTATATAATAATAAGAATAAGAATTCTAATCTTAATAAAAGGAAGGGTTTGAATAGCATCTACTAATATTATATTACCGAAAACTTTGTGAAAATACTTCTACGAGAAGGTTTTATTGGAAATGTTTGAAAACCATAGGGAAAGTAACAAATCTTTCTTGGCACGTGCCCCTGCTCCTGGTCTTCGAACTAGTCATTAATGGTCGGCAACATAGGTACCCTTTTTCGGTATGCGTTGCGAACACTTTCATTTTTAGCGTCTCATCTTCTCTAGAGAAGCTCAAATCGAACGGATAGAGCAGATGGTCCAACTACAGAACTTCTTCCTTTTCATTACTTCCATGGTCGTGCCCTGTGGCACGGCAGCAACTGTACTATTGAAATGGTTCGTCAGTAGAGATGTTCCCACTGGTGCCTCTTCTTCCAATGGTACTATAATTCCTATTCCTATCCCTTTATTCCCTTTTTTGGTCTATCTACATTCAAGGAAATTCATACGCTCCATAGACAGAGCAAAAAGTGGAGTGTTGGTCAAAGCAAGCCGCCCTATTCTATTACCAGACAAAATAGGGAGAAGCTCATCCGCTAGAAATGCTTTATTTCGTTTCGTTCCCGTTCTTCATTTCCTTATTATCGAACCCATGGGGGACTTGTCATATTTAGAATCTTTCTGCGGTCTGCTCTATTTACAATTCTTTCGTACTCTCTTCTCTTTACCACGCGATAGGTCAGCGAAGCGTGAGCGGGAGCTCCGAAGTAAAGGCCAAACACTTCGGCCTAAGGGGAATGAGCAATAAAATGACAAGATGAGGTGCCCTGGGCACCCCCATATAGAAAGAAGGGTCGAAGGTTTTGGGCCTGTAGCTTTCCCCGCTCCCCCCTTGTCGAGTGGTGCTTGTTTGGGGGGTGTGCCACCTGAAATCGGGCTTGAAGCTCTCGCCTTACCAACGAGCCGACTGCTGATGGCTGTTGGTCACGACTACTACAAAAAAGTGAAGATGAATCTTTCTATTTCACATGGAGGAGTGTGCATCTTTATGTTGGGTGTTCTTCTGTCGTGCGACCCGATGGCTTATGTGCGACCTGTGGCCCATGCCTCCTATTCTATTTGTTCAGGGCGGGCAGCGTGAACTCTGATTCGATCCGGGTATTCAATCCCGCCGCTGAGATGCTCAGTTGACTCCTTAACCTTGATAGGAAGATGGCTTATTCCAAAATTCGTGCATAAGGGTAAGGAACTTTGGATGAATTAATGCGAATGGGTGTAAGCCTCGCTGCTCGGAAACACCCAGTGCTGACCACACTGAGAGACACGAAAGCGCAGTAATGCCAGTTGGCGAAGTGGCGTTAAGCATCCCTAGCGGACGCAAAGAGAGGTCGTGATGATATCATCTACGTCCGTACGCTCCTCGTGGAGTAGATCCGCATCGAACCAACCCCTTTTTGACCAGGGAATGGGAGAATTCCCCACTACCGCTGGCAGGCAGCCGGGCCGTGAGCGTGGTGGAACATTCCAAAAAGCGAGCCCGGCACTGTCGCATAGAATAGGGGACGGACCTAATGTTGTGTTGCTGGGTTGCGGGCAGATAAAAAGCGGGACGTGGGGACTCGGGTCGGGGCACACGTAACTAAATAAGAGAGCATTCCATTTAGGGCGTAAGAAGACGATGGCGGGCACAGCGTCTGGTGAGTCCGAGCCGATTGGTCAGACAACGACTACCGCACATATTATATTAGCTGCCTATCCCGGAATGGACTGGGATTGGAATAGAAAGAACGCGAAGCAACAAGCAAGCGGATGAGCGCTTTGTTGCTAAAGCGCATACGTTTTCTTGCTGGGTCGTTGTTTTTGGGGGTGGGGCAATTAAGCTTGCTTCTTCACAAGCTTTCCCCGCCCCTTTCCTATCCGTCCCGACCGGTAGCAGTTGGGTCTCCCCATCTCTCCTCAACATTCCCGGTCTTCGGCCCGAGCTGTATGAGGCAGAACTCGTCCCACGTAACAGTTCGGAGGCTGGCCCCACCCCTGCACTAATGGTGCGGCTTAGGTCAACTAATACGAATAAGGATACAGTTCACTCAACGATTGTTTGGGTTCCGAACTCCATATGGGGAAGAACGTTATTGTTTGCGAGGTCTCGATCATTTACATGGACCCACTTCTCATTCCATTTGTGGGAATTGGATTGATTTATTATAAACCGTCCCCAACGAGCGAAGGTCCATGTTTGAACATGATGAATCACTTCGTGCCGACCTATTGCCCATAAACTTTCCTGCCTTAATATGAGAATGGAAACTGGAGATTTTCTGCATCGGTTGTCGGAGGATAAACCTCGACGGCGGAAGTCGTGTTTAGACCCCCCTTAGGAGTTCGGCCAGGGGATTGTTTCTCAGGGGAATTGACGTCAGACGAATCGCCTGGCGCCCGGAACAGGGAGCCCGAGCGGGAAGGCGGAGAGGTCCGGACCGTCGATCGCGTTCCGACCGTCCGAACCTTGAAGATCAACGGAAGAGAGACAGGAGGCGTTTAGTAAGGGTTCGGCCGCCGGAGGTAATACCTAACTACCCTGTGTAATGCTCTGTGGGCGGTTAATATGGCTTTTGAGTGTCTCCAAGGTGTTCCCGGCGAGCTCAGGAACTTGGTGCCGAGGAAGGCGAGAGTGTGTGACTGCCGACACTAGACAGAGTATTCTTGCTAATCTTCCCCTTTTTTCCCCTTTTCTCCCCGTCGGCTTGGATCCTCCTTTATAGAATCGGGGGAGTCCACAGTGCCAGGACGGGGAGAGAGGTATTTCCCGGTGAGCTCCTCTGTGTCTTCGTCCGTCTGCGACGCCCACGCCAGAGTTGGAAGAACGTCCTGTCGCCCCTGTCCGCCTGCGACACCCACGCCGGAGTTGGTATGGCGCGGCGGGTAGGCCGTCTCGTGGAGCGGCCGCTGCAGGCGGCCAAAGTCTTGCGGATGTGACGGGGCGTACTGTGGCGGCCAGAGCGTGGGGAGTTGAAGCTCATGCGGTCAAAAGTTCTCCGACTGCACGGGAAAGAGGATGGGCGTCAGGGGCGACACGCCCCGTCACTTTGCCGTCAGCTCACCATTAATGCAGTAGTTGGCGGCTGACCAGCCCGGACTAGCGTGCCATCAATGGGGTAGTTGGCGGCTAACCACCTCGGGTCGGCCGTGTGCCTGGGCGCCGCACACGCGGGGCGCCGGGGCTGCAGGCTTCCCTCCCGGGGAAAGCACTGGGGAACGTGGGGCCCTCGTTCCCGTTTCGCCGACAGTGGCCCCTGGGCCTGTTGCTCGACCGGGGCTTAATCCGGGCAGGAACAGGGCCATATCTCGGGGAAACGAAAAGGCGCGGGGCCCACCAGGTTTAGCGAGGAACGAGGCAAGACTACCACTTCCGGTCCGCTAACCGAGGGCCATAATGGAGGAGTCGAAGGGGCGCTTCACGGGTTCTTGAAGCTATAAACAGCAGCGGGCAGTAGGCGGCTTTTTCCATACTGAGATCGAATCGCCGTCGCTTCGGTTGCTGCTTGCGCCCAGAGCTTAGGTTCCCCATTCGCGCTCGCTCCCCCTTACTCCGTTCGTCCTTCATCCTCTCTCGCCGCTGCAGCTACGATGCCACGCGCTGGCCGCGTGGTAAGGCCGCTGGACGGCGGGGCGGTTCCGCCGTCGCGCCTGAACGACGACGCCGGGGTGGCACGGGTGAAGAGGATGATGCCGGCCGCCACACGATGGAGGGCGGCGCCTGAGGTGCGCCCTGGCGAGTCGAGACCGGCGCCGAGAGAACCCGACGAAGCGGTTGTACTTCATCGATTATGCGGTCGGCGGGTTAGTTCCGCCATTCTCTAACTTCTTCTTCCAGGTGCTGGAGATGTATCAGGTGCAGATGCTGCATTTGACCCCAATGCCGTGATGGTGCTGGGGGTCTTCGCGCATTTGTGCGAGATGTTTGTGGGCGTCATGCCTTCGGTGGACCTCTTCCGGCGCTACTTCACCATGAAAAGTGCGCCGAAGAACAAGGCCACTGACCTACCGGAGCGGGTAGGCTGTGTGTACTTCCACGGCCGCCCTGGCGTTGAGTTTATCCCAATGGCGCTGAAAAACAAATGGGATTTATGGCGCCAGAACTGGGTCTACATCGGAGTCGACGCCAACGACCGGCTCCTGCTCCCGACCGCGGCGGCCCAGAAGGCGAAGAGCTGGACCGAGTCGCCGCCGGAAGACGCGCGGTTAGCGCCAGTGTTGGCGCGCATCGCTAGCCTGGCGACGGCTGGGTTGGATGCGCATATGGTGGTCGGCGATTTCCTCGGCCGGCGACTGGCGCCGCTCAACAGGAGGTCTCGGGCCTGTTGGTTATATACCGGGCCCAAGGACATCACCAGGACCCATCCCGACGACCTGAGCAAGGCGGCGATAGGTCTGCTAATGGCGTGGGCGCTGGAAGGAGGGGGCGCGGCGGACCGCGCGCTCCTGTTGGCGTGACGCCGCTCTGCATCGACGCGGGCGGGCAAGAATCCAGAAGGCCCTCCCCCGTTTCGACGCGCCGTTGGCGTTGTCACCTCGCAGGTCACCCCCAAGACCGTCGAGATACTCGACGTCCCGGGGAAGAGGATGTGCCGGCCGAAGAGCCGGTGCTGTCGAGGAAGGAGGGGAAGCGGTCTGCGGGTCCCGTCGTGGGACTCGCGGCGTCTAAAAGAGCGAAGACCGTTGCTCCGGGGGCCGTTGTTCCGGCCGCTGCTTCCCCGGACCGCGCGGACCCGGGCAGACCGGGGCCGTTGTGGCGGTAGCCGCTGGCGAGGCGCCAGTAAGCGCGACCGGGTGCAGACCATGGAAACGGGGGCGGTTTCCCAGGCCCCCGGGACCGGGCTGGAGGCGACCCCCGATGCAGGAGGCGGCGTGGAGCAGGCGTCGGGAGAATTGCTAAGGATGACCGGGCCCCGCCGGTGGCGATGGGTCACTTCTGAGACCCAAGGCGTGGAGCTTCAAGGGGCCCCGGCTAAGTAAGTGCTTCAACCCTATTCGGTTTTCCTTGCACAGCTCGTCGCCCGACCTATCTCTTACCTGTCTGGTTCCGGCTCGTACAGGAGGGGCCAGGGGCGATGACGGCGCCGCCGGTCCCGACCGGGGCGGTGCTGTGGACGCGTCGACGGCTCCGCCGTATCCCGCCACGCCCCGCCATCGCCGGGCACGGTGGTGGATATGGAGGTCGCGGCGGCCACGCCGGAGCGGGCCTCCGCGGCCAAGTGTGGTCCCCGCTGCGGAGGGAAGAGAGGACGCCGGGCCCCGCCGTATCCCGCGAGGGGGGGAGCGGGCCCTGGTCCTTTTTGCTGCGCCGCGACCAGGCGCCGCGCGCAGGCTCGAGACACTGCACGCCGCGCTGGGGCAACTAGTGGTCGCCGCCGGCGAAGTACAGGTGGCGCCCGCCGCGAGCAGCGCGAGTCCGCTCGGCTCCGGGCGGAGCTCGAGAGGGGGCAGGCGGTGATCACGGTGCTGTCGGAGGATAAACCCTCGACGGCGGGAAGTCGTGAGACCCCCCACTTAGGAGATCGGCCAGGGGAGTTGTTTCTCAGGGGAAGTCGACGTCAGACGAATCGCCTGGCGCCGGGAACAGGGAGCCCGAGCGGGAAGGCGGAGAGGTCCGGACCGACCGATCGCGCGGTCCGGACCGTCCGAACCTTGAAGATCACACGAAGAGAGACAGGAGGCGTTTAGACAGGTTCGGGCCGCCGGAGCGTAATACCCTACTCCTGTGTGTATGCTCTGTGGCGGTTAATATGGCTTGAGTGTCTCCAAGGTGTTCCCGGCGAGCTCAGGAACTTGTGCCGAGGAAGGCGAGAGTGTGTGACTGCCGACACTAGACAGAGTTCTGCTAATCTCCCCTTTTTTCCCTTTTCTTCCCCGGGGCTTGATCTCCTTTATAGAATCGGGGGAGTCCACAGTGCCAGGACGGGAGAGAGGTATTTCCCGGTGAGCGCCTCTGTGTCTTCGTCCGTTGCGACGCCCACGCCAGAGTTGGAAAGAACATTCTGTCGCCCCTGTCCGCATGCGACAACCCACGCCGGGAGTTGGTATGGCGCGGCGGTAAGGCCGTCTCGTGGAGGCGGCCGTGCAGGCGGCCAAGTCTTGTGATGTGACGGGGCGTTACTTGGCGGCCAGAGCGTGGGGTTGAAGCTCATGCGGTCAAAGTTCTCCGACTGACAGGGAAAGAGGATGGGCGTGGGGCGACACGCCCCGTCACTTTGCCGTCAGCTCGCCATTAATGCAGTAGTTTGGCGGCTGACCAGCCCGGATAGCGTGCCATCAATGGGGTAGTTGGCGGCTAACCACTCGGGTCGGCCGTGTGGCCTGGGCGCGCACACGGCGGCGCCGGGGGCTGCAGGCTTCCTCCCGGGAAGCACTTGGGAACGTGGGGCCCTCGTTCCGTTTCGCCACATCGGTGAATGAGAATCACGAATAAGAATTTCAAGTTTAGCATGTTCCCAGAAAGAAGATACTTTTTTTCCATTCGCAGAGAAACGAGAAGCACGACTGAAGTGCGTATACATACAAATCCATTTACGATCTATATGCTCGATTGGAACTGAAGTTCCAGAACTGGTGGCTAGTATTACCACCATATGAAATTGCTTTTCTTTTTTAGTATTCAGGATAGGATTTCTGTTGGCTTCATCGGGGGGCTCGCGTAGTTTGTTACGTCAACTCCAAAAGGATAAGTTGCATTGGAATCGAGAAAGTTTCGTTCATAATTGCATAGAAGGAGTCAAAAATATGTGGCTGCGGCACGTCAAGGGGTAATTGATATCGAAATAACCATTTCGAGATGTATGGATCTCTATCTCCTTTGAACAATAGAAGTTCACTGACCATCCCTGTTAAGTTAACCGCAACAAGGTAGGATTGAGAGGATGCAGCGTGAAATAGGACACTTCGTAGTATATACCTCTTGATGGGAAAAAAAAAAGAAAATGAAAAAAAACCAATTTTGGAAAAATAGGAAATTATAGTTGGAAATTGATGCGAGGTTCGGTCCCGATCTTTTCGATGGAGAAGGTAATCACGATTGGTGGGGAAACCGACCGTTCACGCGATCCGACTACAACTATCTCACAAGATGTTGCGGCCTTAGCGCACCGATACACCGAATTCCAGAAGGTGAACGCGAGTGTTGTGGAGCCGCGATTCAACCGGCACGAGGGCTCTGTCCTGCAAAGCAATGGTAGAACGAGCAAGAGCGAGTTGAACAAGCACTGAATTGCTAAATCAATATGAAGTTCAATCTGAAAATATACAAGAGGTGGGGGTTCAATAACAAGAAGACGGCCGGCGATCTAGTCGACACGCGCGCTTAGCGAATTTTCCAGCAGAGGCTAAACTTCAATCATATCAAACAACCCAATCTGTTTATGGCGGCTCTAGAGACATTAAATGAGATGGGAGGGGGAGGGACCCAAGGTGTTGTTGGGGTCGTTCTCCAACCTAGGACGCGCCCATAATGCGGCAACTTGATACACGGCCACGGGCAAATAAGTGGTGGTGAGCACCGATCAGAAAAAGGTCCTCGGTGTTATTTTGATGTTTCTGGACGATTTCTGATAAGATATGATGTTGAGGCCAGATCCATTGGAAAATAGACTTTATAAGCTTTCCATGAAGTACTTGAACGTCCACAGGTGCATGGGTGGGAGTCTTTGAAGTAGTGGAGGGCCGTTAGAAGTTGGTGTAGCGTCTGCGCGTCCATACAACCGGCGCGACTGTCCTCTCTGCCCTGATGGTTATTCTCCTTGTTCTCCTTGGTTTCTAAGCAACACAAGAGTACACTGTTTCCATGCTAAAGAAACCGAACATGAACTTAAGAGTGAACTACTTGATGTTTTAATTGACGTGCTACGGCGCAAGGCAGAGGACCTTGTGTTAGGTTAGATGTAGGTGAGGATTGTATCTATGGTGTTGATGTCCTCATCAATTAGTGGAAAGAAGCTCGAATGGATCACTTTCCCTAGTCATAGCGAAAGACTTCTACTGATAGCTATACCTCTGCCCATAAAAAAGTACTTTTCTATCTCCAAATACCAACCGCCCACTATCGGATGATTCTTGCTCAGTTTCGTGGTTAGAAGATCAACATTCTGAAGTAGAATTCTTTTTGTCTTGAATATATGCCCTTCTTGGTTCATTCATTCCTGAGTTTCTGCTTCGCCCCTCTCCCGCTTGGCGGGCTTGTATGATATGTTTTGATCCATTATCAAAGATTAGGGTTAATTCTAATTGTGGTGGGTGCATATAGAACTGAGAAGCACCTGCATAGATCTGTGAGTAGTGAGAAAACTAGTCTACGGTAGCCTTCTAAGAGTGGGCGGCATGCCCTGATGCATTCTTATACAAAAGAGGTCGACCCCTCACTCTAGGATCCTTAAAAATGGAATGGTTGCATATTGGGACGGATTGACTTCATAGAAAGGGCATTTTGCTTCACTGTCTTGGTTATGCCCACTATCAACAGAAGATTCAGTCACGCCTAGGCCCGAGAGATGTCCATTCATAGAACGGTGCGGGCGGCAAGCGCCATTTGTCAAGCCACTTCCACTCTCCGACTAATACATCACGCCGAAAGTACTCCAAAGCTATTAGTAATGCCTGCATCGGATTATCGTGAGACTAGCTATAGCCTTGCTTTTGTGATGTCTGTCCTCAGTTATTAGCCAATGATTCACCAGACGCACCAGGACCTAGTAAGAAGACTACATTATGTATGCTTTTGTCGGATTCATCGCCTCTTTGTTTTGGTTTTTGGTT